>JARYHS010007419.1:0-25004 GCA_031002005.1 Vandiemenella viatica
ACCATAATATTCTCCTATTGACAAAATTTCTTGTGTTGATGCTACCTGATTGCCAAACGTTCACACTAGTGGGGAAAATCAGCTCAAATCTGGAACACTCCAGTCTTTTTGATCGGTGCTGACTTGTCAACCTGCCTAAACATGATGTGACCAAATCATACAGTGAGGATGTTCTCATTAGATTTTGTTCCTTATCTTAACCTGACTTGATCTCTAGTGTGAACTGCCTTAAGAGTTCAGTCTGCAAAATCTGAAAATTTTTTGTAGAGTTTAAAAAAAATTAGAAATAATAAAGACAAAGTTTTAATGCCAATAGAGACTATGCATTTTATAGTAAAAGGGTCTAATCTGGCTGAAAAAAAAATTCAACCTGTGTGGTTTTTTTTTTTTTTTTTTTTTTTTTTAGTCCACTCTACAAAGTTTGGATAGTTTCTGTTTAGTTTGAAAAGAACTAAATTGCATATAGACAGAAATTTTGTTGCCGCATAGATGACACACTGTATAGTGTATGTGGCTGAACTACGAACTTGAACAGTGTTCTACTATTTGGGTGCACTCTGCAAAATTTGAAGAATTTATGTTTAGTTTGAGAGTTACTAGAATGCGAAAAGAAAGACATCTTGTGGGAAATGTCTAGACACAGTTTGTAAAGGATGGAAGGTCATGACTGCTTGAAATGATCTAACAGAGATATGTACTGGATATATATTTCACTCTTAATGGCTTACTTGCAAAATTTGAAGAAAATCTGCCAAGTCTGAAGAGGCTTAGAAGTAATACAGACAGAGGTTTTGCACCAACAGTATACAATACAGTAAAAGGTTCAGCTGTCATGACTGTGTTTCACCCTTTTGGTTCACTCTGCCACATTTGAAGAATTTGTATTGAGTTTGAAAGGATTTGCAATATGGAAAAACAAAGATTTCGTGCAGATAAAGAACATGCACCGTATAGTAAAGGGTCAAAAGTCATCACCGGTTGACCTGATCTAACTGAAATACGTACTGGACCTATATGTGAACAAAATGGTAAAATTTGTAAAATTTTAATAATTTCTACTGAAGGGAGTTAGAAGTCCGAGGGTGGATTGATAAGTCCGCGACTTTGACTATAGTTGGCACATGAATCACAGGTTGCTAGTTGCTTTGAAGTCGCATAGCTATTTTATGTATTCTCACTGGAATTCATCGTCATTTGTTTATTACAACATTGTTGAGAGTGTCCGACAAGGCAGTTGGTGTGTTGCTTAGTGAAAATGGATAAAAGTGAATTCTGAGGTTTGATAAAGCACTACTTTTTGCATGAGAAAACGATTAAGAAAACGTAAAAAAAATCTGATAAAGTATTATGGTGGGACTGCTCCTCACATGGTATGGTTTACAGAATTTTGCTGTGGTCTTTCGAGCACGAATGAAGAAATGGTGAACAAAATTCACGGTATCATGCTGGAAGACCAACGAGTGAAAATCCGTGAGATAACAGAGATCGTAAATATCTCAAGTGAAAGGGTTAACAACATTTTGCACAAACATTTGTGTATGAGAAAGCTCTCCGCAAGATGGGTGCCGTGACTACTGAAAGCAGAATTACGTGAGCATTCCACAAGAGTGTTTGAACATGTTCAGGTGCAATCCACATGACTTTTTGTGGTATTATATCACAGTTGATGAATTGTGGATACCAAAGAACCCAAGACCAAATTACAATCCAAACAATGGATTTCCTGTGACGAAATTCCTCCAAAGAAGGCAAAAATAGTTCTATCAGTGGGAAAAATCATAGCTACCATTTTCTGGAATTTGCGAGATGTGATCTTCACTGATTGAGTAAAATGATCACAGGTTGATATTATGCCACAATACTGAATCAATTTCATGTTGAATTGTTGAAGAAATGACCCCATTTGTCAAGGAAAAAGATTCTATTTCACCTGGACAGTGCGCTCGCACACAAACCAGCAATTGCAATGGCTAAATTTGTATAATTATGCTACAAACCGCTACCTCATCCACCTTATTCTCCCGATTTGGACCCAAGCAACTTCTTTCTCTTAAGAAATCTGAAGCACTTACTTGGTGGGAAGAATTTCACATCTAATGAAGACATCATGGCAGAAACAAACTCGTATTTTGCAGATTTTAAAAGATTGTATTTTTTGGAAGGCGAAAAAAAAAAAAAAAAAAAAAAAAAATAGAGAAATGTGGGGTTAAGTGTATTGAATTGAGAGGAGACTATGTTGAGAAATAATGGTGATTTGTTTTTGGCTGAAATTTTAGCTGGACTTTAAAAAATTGGAAGAAGTTTTGTTTAGTTTGACAGGAATTCCATTGCTTAAAGATTGATTTGCACTTACAAATGCAGCCTGACAATGTAATAAATGTTTATCTCTGATTTTAATTTGGTGCCATATCTGCAAGTGATATTGTCTGATGAGACATACTTCTGATTTGAATGGAAATGCATTCAAATTGTGAAAAACATAGATGCCAAAACTAACAGGCATGAACAAATGGGCAAAAATTCTCTAATAGAAGTATTTTAACTTCAGTAGACTCAGTTGTTTCGAAAATGTCTTCTATTTACAGACATCTTTTACAAATGAATAATTATATATATATAGTTTTTCTTTACTAATATCTTTAATTACTTTTTCGGTATATCTGCACAACAGATAAAATCAGTTTTATCTAACAAACATGTCTTAGGTTTTCACTGATTCTTGAATATCATATTTCACATTTACTAGAATTTAACTGTTTAATTCACTGGAGTATCCTTGTCTTACATCTCAAATAAGAAATAACATATTATGGTAAGTTGTATGAGAATTTATTATTATTTGATTGGGTATGATGTGATTGCATGTATTTCTTTGAGATAGTGAAATACATCATATTCAAAGAAGAGCCCGCCAATGCATAAATGTGCTGTATATTTGAAACAGAAAGTGTGTCAAGATACCAATGCAGAACATGTAATGTACCACAGTGTGTTGCACCATTTTTCAAGGCGTATCACCACAAAAAGAATTATTAACTATGGGTAACTGCAGAGTAATATTACATTTATATGCCTCTAAAACTAAACAAAATACAAAATTTAAAAAAAAATTAAAGAAAAATATATTTTTAACTTCGCTAGTGCCGGTCCATAGCCTGGGTCAAAAAGAAGGCTGGAAAATATTTGCAGAATTTGTGAAAGGTATTCGAAAAGGTATTCTCTCCAGTTAAATTACTACGCTCACAAACAAAAAACATTTCAGTTGCTGTAATATCTATTTAGTAAACGTAGTACCTGCATGTTTGGTTACACAGACACTCACTTTTAGAGGTGCTTTACATTGAAAAACTTTAGATGCTATATTAACGGCACTTATTTTGTATGCGGGGTTTCAAATCGCAGAGTGACAGTAGAAGAACGCCACACACAACGCTCCTGACGTATTCAGCACACAGCGGTTCGGTCCACGTGCCGAACTCAGCAGTGCAGGTATCGGCTGAACGCGGCATTCCAGTGCAGGTAAACAGCTTATGCCATAACAAAGGAGCACGCAGTGAGGGCTCGGCTGGACAAACCGTAGCAGTTAAAGGGTTAATTGAAGTATTACACTAAAGAGCTAAAGAAACTAGTATAGGCATGTGTATGCAAAGACAGAGATATGTAAACACTCGTAGTACGGCACTCCAGTCGACAAAGCCTATATAAGACAACAGGTGTCTGGCACAGGCATTAGATTGGTTACTGCTGCTACAATGGCAGGTTATCACGATTTAATTGAGTTTGAATGTGGTGTTATAGTTGGCACACGAGAGATGGGACACAGCATCTCCGATGTAGTGATGAGGTGGGTTTTCCTATATGACCATTTCACAAGTGCACCGTGAATATCGGGAATTTGGTAAAACATCAAATCTCTGACATCGCTGCGGCTGGAAAAAGATCCTGTAAAATGGGACCAGTGACGACTGAAGAGAATCATTCAACATGATAAGTGCAATGCTTCCACAAATTGCTGCAGATTTCAATGCTGGGCCATCAACAAGTGTCAGCGTGCAAACCATTCAATGAAACATCATCAATATGGGCTTTTGGAGCCAAAGGCCCACCCGTGTACCCTTGCTAAGTGCATGACACAAAGCTGTACAGGCCTGTCAACACTGACATTGGACTGTTGATTAGAAACATGTTGCCTCGTCTGACGAGTCTTGTTTCCAATTGTATTAAGCAGATGGACGTGTACGGGTATGAAGACAATCTCATGAATTCATGGACGCTGCATGTCAGCAGGGGACTGTTCAAGCTGATGGAGGCTCTGTAATGGTGTGGGGCGTGTGCAATTGGAATGACATGGGACCACTGACACGTCTAGATGCGACTCTGACAGGTGTCACGTACGTACGCATCCTGCTTGATCACCTGCATCCATACATCTCCATTGTGTATTCCGATGGACTTGGGCAATTCCAGCAGGAGAACCACATACATCAAGAATTGCTACAGAGTGGCTCCAGGAACACTCTTCTGAGTTTAAACACCTTCGCTGGCCACCAAACTCCCAAGACAAGAACATTATTGAGCATATCTGGGATGCCTTGCAACGTGCCCTTCAGAAGATATCTTTTCCCCCTCATACTCTTACGGATTTATGGACAGGCCTGCAGGATGCATGGTGTAAATTCCCTCCACCACTACTTCACACATTAGTTGAGTCGATGCCACGCCATGTTGCGGCACTTCTGCATGGTCACGGGGGGCCCTACACGATATTAGGCAGGTATACCAGTTTCTTTGGCTCTTCAGTGTAGTATTTTCAGAGTAAACATGCTGTGTGTTTCAGTTTTGAGTCCTACCATGTCAGTTGGAAATGTATATACACATCTCAATTCGTCCCAGCCCTTTTTAATGTTTGCATTTGGCTGTTGATGGTTGTGCTCTTTCACATGAAACATCTGACTGACTATACGCAGTGCTGGCACTAGGATTATCGTGCCACGGGAAAAAATTTCTACCACCCCCTCCCCTCCCCTTCAATGACGAAATTTTAACTTTTTTGTATAAAGTCAGAAAACTTTAATGCAAAAATATTCAGACTCATAGGCACAGATTTCAAAGCTTACGTTTTATTTCTATTTAGCTTGGTACCATGGCTGTTGGGTTGGGAAAATTTACCCTGTTGCCCCCCCCCCCTACCCCGCATCCTAAATGCCGGCCTTGACTTTAGGGGAAAGGCCCATATTTTGCACAGTGGCAATATCGTAACCAATGAGGTTTATTCAAGGTGCGATTATTGCTAGTTGAAATTTTTACCAATATTTTGAATTATATAATATAAATGAAATTTTTTATTGTAATTTAGTTTTCAATTGAAGATGGTTTCCTCATTAATGTATTTTACTTTATTTTTATTTTCAGCATACAGTTTTGGAAGTTTGCTATTACTGGTGCAGAAAATAACTCTGAATTAAAAGTCTGGTCTTGTGAATCATGGACTTGTCTTCAGACTATAAAATTTAAACCTGAAGATCCCAAGAAAGAAATTGTGTTGAAAGCTGGATTGGATTTAGGAGCTGGGTACTTACTACTTTCTGACATTTTTAATAAGGTCTGTGAAATTTTGTTCTTTCTTCCACAAATAAGTTCGTCTGATTGATTGTTTAAAGTATAATTGAACTTAAATATTTTGTGTAACTCAAAATGTTAACTAAATCACGTATTCAGGGTACAGCACCTCAATTAGAACAAATGAATAATTTTTATTGAATAAAATCTTATGTGTCAAAAATTTGCAGTTGAAATTTTTTTTAACGTCAGTTATGTAACCAGTTGTCAATTGAATTATTTGACATAACCCTTCTCACATTCAGCATTCTAACATGTATTCTGTAAACTGACAAATGCTGTTTTGACTGTGGTACACGTTAACAATGTCAGGACTTACTAGTAACTGTTTGAATTATGTTCCAAAAATAGTAGTTGGAAGGGGTTCAAATTTTGGCTGTTGGGAGCTGAAACTTTCTAGCACACAGATGTGACCACTAGAGTGATTCTTAACATATATAAAAATAAAAGCTAGATTTCTATAAGTCTCACCCTCCTGGATAGTAAGTGACTGGTAAAATTTCAGAAAAATTGTTCAAACCTATCACATGCCCCAGTAAGAGTGAAAATTCCAAATATAAGTATTGTAATTAGAAAATTTCACAATTTGCTATTCATTTCAAAGTTTAACATATTTATAAATACAATAACAATTGAAATAGGGGTTAGAACAAGATACCGAGCATGGTGGGTGAACGGTTAACGTTCTGGCCTCGCATTTGGGAGGGCGCGGGTTTGAATCCCTGTCCGGGCATCCAGATTTGGGTTTTCCATGGTTTCTCCAAATCACTCCAGGTGAATGCCAGGTTGCTTCCTTCAAAAAGGCCATGACCGAATTCCTTCCCGTTCCTTGTCCCCCTGTCCCCAGTCCCATCTCGCCTCTAATGACCTTAGCCGTCGACGAGGTGTAAAAAGAAAGTAGAACAAGATAAGTGCTGCAGGCAATATAATAAGTTTTTTATCTTCATTTAATTGGCATATAAAAAAGTTTTCTCTGAAAAATGTATCTGATAGTCTTTTACTCCTCACAACTGCTATTGTTTTTGCTCTTCATCCTGGTTTATAGAATATTCTTCCATAAGTTTAACATCTCTCTCTGTTGTATCATTGACTGCTGTGAAGTTTCTAACAGTGTAAGACGATATTGATAATCATGAAGAGTATAAAACATCTCAGGATTCTAGCTGCATCGATTGGCAACATTTCAGAAGCTAGCACTGCTTACATTGTCAAGCCCCACTTGACATACTAAAGGCTGCCGCACGATAGTCTATTATATAAGATTACCAGCCGGGAGTGGAGGGGGGTGCACGTGGAGGGGTAGTCAAGCTAGGAACACTTCGTGACATCCTGTTTGAATTGCTACACTTCCATGAAAAGAAAAACCCTATCCCACAGTTTTATTATTAATAAGGCAAATATCTGGGTTTTTTCCAGTACTGACAATGACCTATCAGAGGAAACTCACTAAATACGTGCAGGGCCAGCATTAGTATTCTCGGGCCATGGGTAAGCATTCTTAGCAGTGACGTAACCGGTTGGAGTGCGTGACAAATTCATCGGAGTGGGTTCCTCTTTGAGGCCAGATAGACTACCTGTTTTTTAAGTTCTTCCTCTGCCTTGGAGGAGTCTTGTACCAGGGGGCCCCTCCGCCTGTTCATTGGGCCCCCCTCAGCCAGCGTGCCCGTGGATATATTTGTCCCGCTTATCCCACCCCTCCCCTCTCCCCCCTTCCCCCCAATACCGGCCCTGAGTTTGTGATGTTGCAGTAAAGGTTTTTAGCTCTTTTGAGGCAGCGAAAAGGACATAGAATTAGCGACAGTATAGAGATTAGGGTATCATCCAAGTGAGCGGCGAGGCTAACTTATACCCCAAAATCCTTTCCAGTATACATGCTGCAATAGACCTCCCAATCTGAAGAACATCTTGGGCCACAAGTACCTTGCGAATCTTTTACACGCAGTAGACACTACTACAAACCTTGCAGCATGTATTCAGCCTTGAAACTACCTATTCCTGTCCTATCAGAGGGGAATATTTCCTTCCACTATTACTCATCTCATTTACTAAGTGCACAACTGCTTACATTTGTCTCGCCATTATACAATTGTTGATTACTATGAACAGTCATGGCAAAAAATTTATTCCACCAAGCTTTACCATTCATTAGGGTCCCATATTGGCTCACTTGACTAACAATCTCAAGCCCTATTTTACAATAAGAACTGTCAGAGTTTTTTCCTGACCCTACAACCCATTTTGAACTCCATAGTTGGGAACTGACTTACCAAAACATCATAGACACCACGCATCTCCCTGTGCTGAACACCTATTAAGGTCCATCTGTAAACCTGTCACTTTATTATAAACATTCGATTGATTTTTTAAATTGTTTTTATTTTTTAAACGGATCCAAAATATATATTTTATAAATATTTATTGTATATTTTTCATATATTTTACTCTCCACTACCTACATTGAACCACCTTTAACATGAGGTGATGTTTAACTTAATAGATTCTTTGGTTTAAAATTCCTTTTTTATTTTATTTTATTTACTTATTTATTTATTTTTGCTTACTCAAATTTTTTGCTGTTAAGAGTTTATTATATTATATTCTTCTTTTTTCACAATGTTTTCTTATGATCAAGTATTAGCTCTGAATGCCCCCCCCCCCCACCCTCTCTTTCTTCTTCCTCTGAGCTTATCCCCTCCCTGTCCCTGCCAGTAGTCACTCTTGTGAGGCAGTCTCCTACAACATCCACCCTCCATAATGTTCTCTTGTTGATAAAGGGCTAAGACCCAAGAATTACTTTATCATTTGTATTATTGTCTTTTTTTTACATGTTCACGCCACACAACCATCATCTAAGGTAAGTGTTTGTTCATTTTGTTATCCTAATTTGTAGTTCCTTTTTTCCTTTCATGGTAATCATATTGACTACACCGGCTCTCATCGCAATTGCTCCATTGCAATTAAATTAGTAATAATAATGATAATAATCTGACTTTAAATATTTTTGTGTTCCTTTATTCTTGTTTCCGATCATTCTGTTCTGTTAGTTTGTCTTCACATTCATATTTTCCTCTGTTTTGCGAATTATAAAATTCTGTTACATAACCTCACTGAATATATTAAATCATTGTTTTTGCCATTCATGGTAGGAATGTTGTCAGGCCAAGATGTTACTGGGGGATTAACACTTTTGCCTGAACTGTGAATAGCCAAGTTCATGACTGTTCTGGTACCTAAAATATTTAAGCAATCGGCTGCCACGCATTCTTATTAAACCCCAAATGCGAAGGGTAATTGAAATAAGTTCACTTGACACAGTTTCAGAGTAACACAGTACTTATATTCTTGATAAAGTTCACTTGTACATTGTCAGTACCAGATACGCCAATCTAGCGCGGAGTGAGACAATCTGAGCTCGCTGCCAGATCTTTTATAGACTTGTCAGAGCCTATGACGTCAGCAACTTTTTCTTTAATTAATATCTCCAAAAGTACTAAATAGTTAAACTTGAAATTTTTACAGGGACTTCCTATAATATTCTATCTGTTTTTATTTAATTTAAGATTCGAAAAGGTTTCTCCAGGCTTAAAATTGAAATCTATCACATGAACAACTTGGTGGAATTTTTACGCGCTTCAACAGTAATCCGCGACAATCTATCTTTAAAAACTTAATTATTCTGACAAATGCTTAAACATTTTATAAAAACCATTATATGTTCGTAATCGTCTCAATTTGGGCTATCTACTGATATAAATTTCAAATTTGTGTTCCTTTTAGTTAAAAAGTTAATTTTTTTCTCTTAATTGAAACTACTAATTAAACTTCGCCAAATTAGTTAATTTTACTATCAAAATACTTGGGACAATGTTGACTATAGCTGGTGATAAAAGATCAGTTGTAGCTTTACTCGATTCAAAGATATTTCAAATCTTAGATTTTTAGTTTTCTGATTGTGTGTTTCAAAATGTGAACAAACCAAAATATCTCTTAAAATTAACTTTTCCCGATATAATAAATACACGTTAAAATGATTCTAATGATGAGTTTTAACTGTGGAAGCGAATACGGGGAAATTCCTTCAAGTTGACAATTACTCTTCTCGAAATTTCTAAGTCCAGCATAAATCGATTTATAGAATATTTTGCTGCTGAGGGTAGCTAGTGGGGATGCTTCTAAAGAACTAAAGGCTACCTGATAATGTGTGCTCCTAGCGTTATGATGCAAACCTATCTCGACTTGTTTCCCATGTTTTTGATGAATAACTTCTCCTTATTACAATATTTTCCTAGATCCAATCTTTTTTTTTTTTTTTTTTTTTTTTTTTTTTTTTTTTTTTTTTGCATCCTGTCCAGTCCTCGTTTGTTTTCAGTTGCACACCCTCCCCATTTTGGTGATGAATTTCCTTTGATTTAGATAGTTCATTTCTAATCTTTATTCCTAGCTACCTTTGAATATTTTGTTATTGCCCCAAACATTTACTGCTCTCACTTTCTTCAGCATCCATTTCAAACACTGCTGGCCATGCACCCTTATTTGAAATCAATCTTAACCTTTTTATTGATTTTTTTTATTATAATAAAATAAAAATAAATGTCCCATTCATTTACCACTCACTTCCATCGAAACCCATTGTTATCGGTGCACTTACAATTGCAATTGATCTAAACATTTCTCAACATATGATTTTTTTTAAATAATTTTATTACCATTTCATTCATTTACCGCTTTCGAATGCTCATCAATGTACACTTCAAACCTGATTATACCCAACGATCCACTTTTAAACCAGGGTAAACATTTCTTTGCATTCAGTATATACATACAAAATTATATTTAACCTCTTCCCTCCCCTTGTAATATGGCTCAACTAACATTAGGTATCATCTATTGATAAATACTTGTCCTCCTACAGGTACCTTGCCTTTCAACTAGCCAAACGTCAGTCTCATATCATGTCTCTTCTTAAACATATATATCAAAATGGTCTCTGAATTGAACTGCCGATATTTGGTTGAACCCCACAAGCTCACCCTGCTCTATATGCCTTCTGCTCCAGTCTTTGGCCCTAACACATCTCTTCTGCAACAGTATACTAATCAGGCTAACCAACATTCCAGACACCTTATATCCCTCTACAAAATATTAATGCTCTCATACCTGCAAGTAGTTACACTTATACAGCAGATTTTACAACAGTAAGTGCTTTCCAACAGTAGGCATGCCCAGAACCATCTGCATAAGTTGTTCAAATTATTGAAGTTCTATCTTGCAGTGGGACAGTCAAAATATTAATGCTCTCATGCCTGCAAGTAATTCCACTTATACAGCAGATTTTACAACAATAAGTGCGTCCCAGAACCATCTGCATAAGTTGTTCACATTGTTGAAGTTCTATCTTGCAGTGGGACAACCACTCTTCCACCAATCAAAACTAATGCCCTCCCTGATTTCCTTAAAACCGTCCATTGCCCAACCCAGCACACCTCAACCTCCTCCTTTGAAACCCACACCTCGCTCTCTGCACTCAATCCCTATTTTCAAGCCAAATTGTCAATTGTAAACCTATTCACTTCATTGCTATCAGAACCCCAACTCTCCGTACACCCCAAAGGCCTTATCTATTCACCGACTGCTACACTTGACCATGACAACCTAATCCGTGACACTCTTTCATTCTACTGAATCCTTCACTAGCAGTACCACTTCACAACTTTTATCAGTGAACCTGGGCCTCAGGAATACCTGGAGCCCAGTCTCCAGAAATTCAAATTATCATCCACACTTGGCCCACCACCTCTTCCCCTGAACGATCATAATTTTTAGGAATTCCTATCCACCAGTTTCCTGTCATTCTTGGTGAATACCAACAATCTTAGCCCAGCTGAAATTCTTTTCAGGAAACAACTATCAAGAAATCAAGACCTCACATCCTTCCCAAGGACAAGGGCTCAACCACAGCTTATGAATCACAGTGACCATGTGGCTGAAGCCCTACGTCAGTTATTAGAAGCTACCACTTACTGCTGCCTCATCGAAGATCCTACACAACAAGATAACACAGGAACATGTACATTTCAAAGGGCCCCTCCAACGTCTCACCCTTCTTACACCTCAAAATGCACATATCTCCTTCTCAAAATCTATAAGTTTGGCAACCTGAGACACCCTGTTGTTTTGGCTTATGGATCTCTGACTGAATGAATCTTGGCATTGGTGGACCAATATCTACTGTCTATAGTCTACCATCCCATGTCAAGGAAACACAACACTTCCTCTTTCATTTTTCTTCTATGCCCAAACTACTTCCAAATCCGTCTGGTAACAATTGATGTCACATCCCTGTTCACACATGTTCCACATTGTCATGGACTCCGTTCCATGGAACATTTTCTGAATCAGCGCCTTCTCAACAGCCACCTCAACATATATTTCCTCACCACCTTGACTGAATTAATACTTAACAACAACTACTTCTTCTTCGAAGGCAATGTCTATCACCATATCTGTGGCACTGCTCTCTCAAACTCCTCATGTGGCTCAGATTCATAGACGATATTTTTATGATCTGCAAACATAGTAAAAACAACACTCTAAATTTTCTGAACGATGTTAATACCTTTAACATGCTGAATTTCACATGGACTACTCCCACACCCAGTGTATATATGGAAGTAAGATCTGTTCTTCTTCAATAGCCTGGCTTCCTATATAGGCTTGACCACCAATCCGCTTGTCATGAGTGATCACCAACAGACTTTATCCACCCTGAATTCAAAACATCTAATAGCTGTCCATGCCATGATCCATGACACCAATAATTTTAATTCTTGCTTCACGGTCCATGTTGTCAGAGTCCTCCCAAACACCAGGAGCTCCTCTGATCTCAGAAGGTGGGAGCTTGCTTATAAATACAAGTGGCACAAGACAAGGCAATCCCCTGTCTCAATTTAAGATAACACTTAGTCACTCAGTTGTTACTTTTCCATCCTTTCCTTGCCTCCATCCCCACTACCTAAATTGAACCACCACTGACCATAGATTCATTGGTTTAAAATTCCTTTTCTAAAATTATATATTATTTATTTATTTTGGCTTACTGAAATTTTTTGCTATTAAGATTTTATTATACTATTCTGCTCTTTACATATTGTTATATTCAGGTCTTTGTTCCAAATCAATATCCACCTAGTCCTTTGTTTGAATTACCCCCACCATATATCTATATAATAAACAATGAAATACAAGGCACTAAGTATTGAAAAGGAATTACAGACTAGGATAGGGAAATAAACCACCACTTACCTTTGGATGATGGATGTGGGGGTGTGAATATACAAAAGAACAAAAACACACATCTAGCCCTTTATCAACAGGAGAACATTATGGAGGTTTGGTGTTGTGAGAGACTGCCTCACAGTATGACTGCAGGCCAGAAAAACTGGGGGGGGGGGGGGGTAAATTCACACAGAGGACAAGTAGAGAGGCAATGATTTAAAGCCAATATCTGAGCATTACTAAATTTTAAAACTGATCTCTGGAGGGTGTAAAGGACAAAATAATATAATCAAATCTAACTAGAAAAGGCATAAATAAAGCATTTTAATATTTAAAATTTAAAAAAAGTCAAACATCACCTATAGTTAGTGGTAGTTCAGTTTAGATAGTGAGGATGGTGGCAAGGAGAGGATGAGAAAAATGTAAAAAAAACCCACTAATGGCCAGTTATTATCTTAATTGGAGACCAGGTTGTTGCCTTGCACCAAGTTTGTACTGGTAGGCAAGTTCCAGCCTCCTAAGTTCAGAGGAGCTGCTGCCATTTGGGAGGGCTCTCAAGCCATGAAACAAGAGTTGAAATTATTTGTGATTTGTTTGATGGGAGATGGGATGAACAGTTACTGGGTGCTTTGGGTTCCATGTGAATACTGTTTGTTGGTGGCCATTTATTCTTATGGCTAGAGCATTGGTGGTCAAACAGTGGTTGCATATTAAGTAGTACAGGGTGGGGCAGAATGGACTCCCTGATTTGATGGGTGAATTGAAAAAGAACAAACAAAGATAATTTTAAAACGTTTTTATTTCCCGAAACTACATTCAATGCCATTTTATTTTCATTTGGATTTGAAAATTAGTTCATCCAGGTGACGACCTTGGCGAGCGATGCACATATTGAGTCGTTCAAAAAAGTTTTCTAAAACTCTTCTGAGCATATCTTCTGATATTCCAGCGATGACATCTGTAATTGCCTCCTTAAGAGCTTCCAACATCCTTGGTCGAACTTTGTAAACCTCAGCTTCGAGATATCCCCCCCAAAAAAATCGCATGGGCTCAGATCCGGGGAGGGAGAGGGCCATGGAACATTGCCTCGTAAGGAGTTCAGGCGGCCGGGAAACAGTCTTTGCAGGATTTGGCGTGAACGAAGGGTGGTATGAGCCGTGGCACCATCCTGTTGAAACCAAAAGGCTTGTATTTCATATTGCTGACCATACTCTTCCATTTTAAGTTGAAAAAAGTTCACCAGCATGTCACAATAACGCTCAGAGGTAACAGAAACAGTTAAACCTCGAGATTCAAAAAAGTAAAGCCCAATAATGCCTGTGGAGGACACGGTGCACCAAACTGGCACTTTGGGGCTATGAAGAGGTTTTTGGTGAAGTTCACGAGGATTTTCAGTCACCCAGTAACGAAAATTTTGCTTATTAACTGTGCCAGAGAGGTGAAAATGCGCTTCATCGCTAGACCACAGAATAGCATCGGGTTGCACAGAGGTTAAAATTTCATTGCAAGCATCTGTACGTTTCACCCAGTCTTGTGGACTCAATTCTTGATCAACCATCATCTTGTAGGGGTGTAAATGAAGGTCAGTGTGTAAAACTCGCCTTACCGTTCTGGACGATATTCCAAGGGCAGCAGCATGTTTCCACGCAGAGCGTGATGGAGACTGTTCAATTGACGCTCTCACTGCCAAGATGTTTCCAGGTGTCCTCACACTTTTAGGTCACCCAGCTGGTTTTCTAGGAAGTGCAGATCCTGTCGCCCGTACACTAGGAATCCAATTCCTAAAGGTTTTAGCATCAGGAACCCTGTCATGACGAGCCAAACCAAACCGCCTACGAAAAGTCCTCTGTGTCGCCACCACACTATCGTTGTTTTTAAAGAACGTTTCTATGATAAAGCCTCGATGCTCACCAGCCCACTGCATGGCGACTACTGAAATTGAAATGACATCAATTCTCCCACCTAACGCCACTACTCCCACTCCGCTAACCCACCTGCGCGCTCTACAGTGAGTGTTTGAAACTAGGGAGTCCATTCTGCCCCACCCTGTATATTACATGGGAGGTTTCGCTGGTGGTGTGTGCTATAATTGGAAAGCTTTCTTCAGTGTCAGGGTTGGTGAAAGTGATGGTGAGATACTGTATGTTGCATGGGAAAGAGCCTTTGGGCTGACTGTGACTGTTTGTGGACTAGGAGTTGGCTGAGATTAGGAGGCCTGCTCAAACAAGTTCTGGGAAGGGTGGGGAAGATTTTGGGAAGACTGGATCTCATTTCTGGGTTTGCAGGAAATCACAACCCTGCTGAAGGATTCTGTTGATGGATTCAAGGTCTGGGTGGTATTGTGTGACCAGACAGGATTGTGGTTGTTTTGGGAGGGTTTGGGATGGTTTTTGGGCGGAGCAGGTTGTAATGTTGACCATGAACGTTGTTTGTTAACAAAAGCCAGATGATTGTAACATGATATCAGTGTTTTTGAAATGTTTGAATACTGCTTGAGGGACTCTTGGTTGGAGCATATATGACTACTCTGAATGCCAAAACTTTAAAGGAGGAAACGTTTGGTACGAGGGACGTTTGGAAAGTCCATGCAAAGTCCAAGAGATGGCAGCACCGGCACATATCGAGGTCATGTTTAGTTAGTAATATCTCTTGAATGAACGCACACCAAGTTTCAGCCACATTGATCTATTTCTTTGTGTTTGTCATTCGTGTGAATCAAGGAAGTCGAGTGATATTCAAGAAATGGACGAAAAAGAACTTCGTGTGGTTGATTAAATATTATTTTATGAAAGGCAAAATGTCTCAGGAGACTAAAGAGAAGCTTGATAAACATTATGGTGACTCTGAACCTTTGATTAGAACAGTTTATAAGTGGTTTAAAAATTTTCGGACTGGCCATATGGGCACAAGTGATGCTGAATGTTCTGGACGGCCTGTGTAGGTTACGATTCCAGAAATCATTGATCAAATCCTTGGTATGGTGATGGATGACAGAAGAGTTAAGGTGTGTGAGATCGCTAGTGCTGTGGGTGTCTCGACTGAACAGGGACATAATATTTTACATAAACATTTGGACATGAGAAAGCTATCCGCAAGATGGGTGCCACGATTGCTGACGCTTGACCAAAAACGGAATCATGTGAAGTGTTGCAAGGATGGTTTGCAGCTGTTCCAGAAGAATCCGGAGGACTTTAAGCGTCGTTTCGTCACTGTGGATGAAACATGGATACATTACTATACTCCTGAGACCAAACAACAATCTAAACAATGGGTTACCAAGGAAGAATCTGCACCAAGATAGGCGAAGACCGTTCCTTCAGCCGGAAAGGTTATGGCGACTGTCTTTTGGGATTCACAAGGGATAATCCTCATTGACTATCTGGTAAAGGGTAAAACTATTACAGGTGCATATTATTCATCGTTATTGGACCATTTGAAAACCGAGCTGCAAGAAAAACGCCTGTGATTGGCCCACAAGAAAGTCCTTTTCCATCACGACAACGCACCAGCACACACCTCAGCAGTTGTGGTCGCAAAATTAATGGAAATGGGATTCCAACTCGTTGCACATCCCCCCCTATTCTTCAGACTTGGCTCCCTTGGACTACTATTTGTTCCCCAATTTGAAGAAATGGCTGGTGGGACAAAGGTTTTATTCAAACGAGGAGGTGATTGCACACACTAATGGATATTTTGCAGACTTGGACAAATCCTGTTATTTGGAAGGGATCAGCAAACTGGAACATCGTTGGACGAAGTGTATAAGCCTAAAAGGAGACTACGTTGAAAAATAAAAAAGGTTTACCCCAAACACGTAAGTAGTTTTTATTTTTTGCACTTCAAACGACCCTCATATAGTGTGGATGGAAACTGTCAAATTGATACTGTTGAAGGTTGGTGGGTTTGATGTGGACAGAGGAGTTGAGGTAGCCATTTGAGGAGGACTAATCCACATCCAAGTATGTTGCCTGGTTGTTCAGCATATTAAAGGTATTAAGATGGTTCAGGAAATTTAGAAGATTGTTTTCCCCATCTGTACAGATTATAAAAATATCAACTTCGAATCAGATTCATATGTGGGAGGAAACAAAGGCACTAAAAGCGGAATCTACTGAACATTGGATAGGATAAAAAACCACCGCTTACCAAAGAAGGGGATTCCAGCGGCGTTGGTACACGAAAAAAAAACACGAACACACAAAGAATAAAGTTTTCGAGCATGGCTCTTCCTCAGTAGAAGTGAGATGGCTGCACGCAAGCGCTTGCGTGCAGCCATCTCACTTCTACTGAGGAAGAGCCATGCTCGAAAACTTTATTCTTTGTGTGTTCGTGTTTTTTTTCGTGTACCAACGCCGCTGGAATCCCCTTCTTTGGTAAGCGGTGGTTTTTTATCCTATCCAATGTTCAGTAGATTCCGCTTTTAGCGCCTTTGTTTCCTAACAATCTATATATATATATATATATATATATATATATAGTTACCAGGAAATAATAGGAGCTAATTAGCGAATGGATTTACAAAAAAAGGGATAGCGAAATGAACCACCCTAGATGATGGGTGAACACACAAATAAACACAAAACACAGTAAAAACAATGAATATTTTGAGACTTGGCTCTTTGTCAACAGGAGAAAATGAAGGAGGGATGGTGGTGTCGGAGACGTTTCACAGAAAGACCGTTAGTCAAGAACATGGTAGGGGTAAATTCAAACAGAGGGCAGGGAGAGGGGGACAGTGAATTGGAGCTAGTACCTGAGAATGCAAAATGTTACAAAAAGTGCAGAAAAATATATTCATATGTTCATAACATAAATTTGAGAAAGTAAAAATAAATAAGTAAACAAAATAAAATTGAAAAAATATAATAATAATAATAAAAGAATCTATGTTGTTAAACTTCACCTCTGGTATGTGGTGGTGGAGGCAAGTAGAGGGTAGAGGGAAGGAAAAGTACTAACTTTTAATTAGATTAAGACCAGAAGGTTGCCTTGTGCTTAGTTTGTATTGGTAGGCAAGTTCCCACCTTCTTAGTTCAGAGGAGCTGCAGTCCCACCTCTACTGACAACAACAAGGTATAAAGCCTTTGGGGATTGACTTGAAACCTTAAAGATATCGCACACAGGTTGTATGGAGAAAAACTGGTGCTTGCTGGGACATGAAGTCATGCACGCTGATTGGTGTTTCACACCACATAACTTTTTTGAATTTATACTTCATTAAAAATAATTTTTTTAACTCTTATCAAACAAATTAACTTGGTGAGAGTTTATAGCATCAGGCTAGGGTCTGTGAGGAACAGTCATCTCCAATGTCTCCTTTTCTTCCACTATTCCATATTTTCCACTAATTTTCAGTTTGTAACCATTGGAGTATATTATTATTATTGATGTTTGCTTAAGAATTTGCTTTTGTTCCAAGGGAAATAGATGGCACATTCTTAAAATTTAGTTGCTTTTCATTCCTGTTGTTTTTTTAATGATCGCAAACATACATTATGTATGGAAAATTGTTTAATAGTCTGGTAGTTCATTTGTGAATTAATAATGTTCTTAAATAATAAAATCAAAACTGATTCATCATTAAATTATAAACATTAGTTATATATCCTTATGACTACAGTTGACATTTCATTTACTGTGTACATCTTAGGACAAAACATTCATGAAAAATGATTGCTACTGTAGACATTATAAGCAAAGGAGTAATTGATGTAGTAAGAAGAAAAATGTTCAAACACTTGTTTACGGAAGCTTCAGAATGACCTTTAATTCATTTGTTGTGAAGAATCTAGTCATTTAAAATGAACTAGCTCGTACCCGCGACTTCGTACGGGATTGGATGAAAACTGTGGATTTGTATGAAGAACTAACAAACAAACAATCAATCAAAATTATATATAAAGATATCCAACATCCCATGAGAGAATGAAAAACCGAGCTTAGTGGTGGGTGAGCGGTTAACACTCAGGCCTCCAATTCAGGAGGACACCGGTTTGAATCCCCATCCGGGCATCCAGATCCCCATCCGGGCATCCAGATTTGTGTTTTCCATGGTTTCCCCAAATCATTCCAGGTGATTGCTGGGATGCTTTCTTCAAAAAGGCCATGGCCAATTTCCTTCCCATTCCTTGTCCCACTCGCCCCTAATGACCTCAATGTCGATGAGGCAAATGAAACAGTATACATGGTTAGCCCAAATGATTCATTGGGTTTGAAAACACTGTGTACTGAAAAGCATACGACCTACAAAGACGAGTCATACATGAAAAGATACATAAACTCACCAAGTTTCTGGTACATACTACATTCAATGTGTGCACCCTTAGTAACCCAGCACACATCCAAATGGTAACCAGTTCCATCAATACTTTCGATATAATGTTTCTGTCAATGTCTGTCACATCAGCAGTGATTCATTCCTGTGATTCTTGCTGTGTTGTTGGCATTGGGGGTACACAAACTTTGTCCTTCACATAACCTCACAAGAAGAAATCTCATGGGGTCTGATCTGGCGACCGAGGGGCCATGACAACAGAGGAACATAACTCAGACCAACGCACCCTACCCATGGTGTGGCAGTTCTCTGTTGATAAAGTCTCAGACATTTGTGCTCCAGTGAGGTGGAGCCTGTTCCTCTTGTAGGATGTAAGTGGGAAGTCAGTATTCAGCTGTGGAAACAACCATACCTGCAAGATATTCAGGTACACGGATACTGTCACCGTCTGCTCGAACAAGGAAAAGGGCCCATACATCTTTCTCTTTGATATGTCACAGAAGACTTTCAGTTTTGACAAATCCCTTTCCAGCTCCACAAAGGTATGTGGTAATTCAGTACCCCACACTCTCACATTGTGACACGTTACCTTTACAGACAGATGAAAAGTTGTGAGAACCTAGCTTATGCTGGGGTTATTCATAAACCTCCAGTCTCAGTTATGACCATGGATATTTTCAGCTTTAGCTTTGCAAATGTAACTTGGTCACTACATAACTTGTCAAATTAAGAAAGATAGTTGAAAATAAAAGTCACAAGTCTATTGCTGATAGATATACATTTTATTCTTGAAAATTTTTACAAAGTCACAAACTGAAATGGTATCAGACTAATTGTCTGAAGATAAATTTGCAAATTCGATTAACCAATATGAGCCAGACCACACCCCATAGTTCACAACACAACTGGATAATTTGTGAAATCAGATAAAAGTCCAACACATGCTTCTACTGTTTGACTTGTTTGTTAATGACTGACACTTTGATTATACCAATGCACCACATGGCGAAAATACTGCTTCAAAACTGCATTGCACTAAAACTGGCTGAATAAGCGAATCTACGTTGTGCCAACACAGTAGCACAATAGTGCTCAATATGAAACGTGCTAGCCGACTGTGGGAGGCTACATTGTGCCAGCACGGTAGCACGGTAGTGCTCAAAATGAAACTTGCTGCTGACCGCGAGCGAATGAGGAAGATTCTGGGCTAATATTTATCGAATCTAACTGTGGGAATGCTGGACTTCCTGGTGTCTAATAGGCTGGAAAACTGATCAGATTCGTATCTCATGCTTGTAAGCTTGCATCAAATATTTGACCTTGACAATTAAAATATTTCTATCACACTGAAATTTTGAGAATAGCTAGATTTTGTAAAAAGCGTCAACTTTTGTCCCTATGGAATAATTCTGTAACTTTAATAGTTTCATCAAAAAAAGTTATTTTAATGTGATTCCCCAAAACCTGTTAATAACTTTCACAATTTTGTTATTAATAAACTGAAATAAATTTTATTTTACTCTTAAAGAGCTACTTTTATCTGATATCAAATAAAGCATGTTTAATATTTTAGAAGGAATGAAATAAAATTCGCAAACCAAAAGTAGAATCTAACTAATTAATATTTCGGAAGTTATTAAAGTTATCAATTTGAAAGTAGCTTTAATCAAATCTACATATTCAAAAATGGTTACTGTGTGAAGAAGTCTCTAACTGCTTTTTTTTATTTATTATTAATTTTTCTATAAACTCCTCCAGGTGAATGCTTGAGACTAATGCAACAGAAAATACTATCTTAAAAACTGTAAACACCTGATTTATAGCTTGAATTAACATAGTAACTGACCTCAAAAATGATATGCAATTCTAATCAACTTAACTCGTGGTTCTGAGAACAAATTTTGTCACTGCGTTACAAAATTTATAAGATACATGACGATGTTACGAGGTGAGTCGTAATGAATACAAAGTTCTCCGCCAAATCCTATTCATTTTCCATAGATTTGGGTACAAAAATCAAAACAGCTGAAATAATCATCTGGAGTCAGGTGTTGTACCAATTGCACACGGTAGGATTTGAAATGAAAACGCTGATGCAGATTATTTCACAAAGTTTTCTGTGGAACAGCCAGTTCACAGCTGGTACAAATGTTTGATTTTATATATATATATATATTGCTGTCTCACATGCTCCACAGGTTCATGGAAACAGATGGCCACCTCATGCTGATATATTTGCATAGACAACCAGTGTCACAAAACTGGTGAAACCAATATAAAATTCTATGGTGACTAGGTGCAGCTTTACTGTATTTTCATATGAATGCACGCTGCACATTCATAACCGAAGAACACTTAGTGTATTCTAACACACAAAAGCTGTTCTCCTTCTTTTCTGCCATTTTGTACACTGCTGCCATCTAGCATGCACAACAGACACCAAGCGGGATTTTAAACTTTGTGAGTTTATGTATTTTTGGTTGTATCCCTTCAATTTGTGAGTCGTATACTTTTCACCAGAAATCCTCGAGCAATTCCGATTCAACTGCTCTAGGGTAGATCTTCGAACAAGAAGACTGCTGGATGCTGTAAAACCAAACAAAAGCTATGTTGCTTTTGGACCATACCATAGAACAGTCAGTCTGGTTAACTGATATGCTACCAACATCAACTTCTTTGGAGGCTCTCATGATAGGCTAATCTCTAACATCAAAGGCTTTTATAAATTATCTAACCATATACATGCCTTATATGTTGGTGTTAAGTATTATTTCTTTATGTACAAAGCTGATTGGCTTATATAAAAAAAAAAAAAAAAATTACAAATATAAAGGACAGATAAAATACATTCAACACTCACCAAAGTTGACGGGAGGAGGGCAGCAGCAACACAAAACAACACAGAAACACAGTAAATATATTATTTCAGGTAAAAACCCTTTATGATGTTAACAGAATTAAATGGCTGCACTCGCTCAAGGAACTGTTAACTTGACAAAGGTTTTTTACCTGAAATATTGTATTTTCTATGTTTGTATGTTGTTTTGTGTTGCTGGTGCCCTCCTCCCTTCAACTTTGGTGAGTGTTGGGTATATTTTATATGTCATTTTCATATAAATATTGCCTCGCGGCTGTTATTTCCTTTTATTGTTACCGATAAATATATACAAAGTGTTTTAAAATCTGATGAATCATTTAAGCTAACCCTGTGTAATTGTGAAACTTGAGTCATGTGCTTTACGAAAAAAAATACAATCTCTGCATTCCAGAATGTGTAAAAAGTAGGGTTCGGATCTTTGTGACAAAAAATAAATAAAAAATTGAGAAATATGAAGGTAAATATGACCTAAAAGAGACAAAATATGACCAGACATTAAATTTTTTATACTTTAAAAAGGCTCAAATGTACATAATTTATTTTATGTAGCTGTGTCGATGTCATGTAGACAACATAATTTGCTTCTATGCACTCACTGTACGATTGGGAAATTAATTTTTTTGAAAGTTATTTTCTTGTTCCTGTGAAAGAATGGATTACTAGAATTTTACTTTTAAAAATGGTATAAATTTGTTGCCAATTAGTGTACATACCATTTTTTATTGTTGTGTGATGCATTGCAGTATATTAAGATATGCATTTTCAAGTTCTCGAAGAGGAAGTTTCTCCGGTTGTCACTTAAAACTGTCTTGTAGTGTGAGAAGCTTCATTCAACTTCGCAAGATATGACGGGAGCGTACTTAAACAGAGTCAGGTCACTGCAATTTAATTGTTGGTCGCCTTCAGTCAAAACAAATTCACCACTATGTAAAATTTCACTAATATTACAAATTGTTTTATATCCCTTATTCCCACACAACACTTTATCAAATTTGTTTTTCAGCAAACTAGCCACACTGCCCCCTGCTTGGCCAATTTCGGTTTCCACACTTTTAACGACCACCAAACTTTCATTCAGTTCTAGACCAATTTCTTCAAGACGCGAAATCACAGTTGTGATTCCTGAAAAACTTGACTTTATGTACGCCAAATTTCTGAACAAATTACTGGAAAAGAGTTCTTGGACAATTTTTACGGAAGATGCTTCACTGCTATCTAAATTGGAAACTATTTTCTTTATGTTTTCATAATGTTGACAGTAATAGCTAACTGCATCGAGCCATGTGCCCCAATGAGTTAACTGGTTGTGGTGGAAAAGAGACGAAGGCGTGTCTTCTTTAAATTTTGCCACTCTCATTGGAGCTTTAACAAAAATCTTTTTTACATTTGATATTAACCTATCTACATCAGGGAAATTTAGTCTTACTTCCTCGGCAACTCTATGTAATCCATGAGCGAGATAAGTTAAATGCACCATCGAAGGATACAATATCTTCAGACATTTCCCAGCCTTTACCATGTATGGCGCAGTGTCAGTCACAAATAGTAAGACATGTTCTCGCTTAACTTCACCACTCCATAACAATTATCGAAACGGACGGCAATTGTTGAGTGGTTTACTGATTCAAGAGCTTCACATTCCAGTAAAAATATATCACCCGGTCAGTCAGAAAGTAGTGTTCCAACGATAACATTTACAACGTATATCCCACAAGCATCAGTACCTTCATCCATTGATACTCAGATCTTATTGGTGCCTATCTTAGTTCTGATTGTCTGCAGTACATTTTCATAACAAGACTGTAAATAGTTCTTCCTCAATGATGACTTGGTTGGAATCGTCTGTGTTGTATATTTCTCCAAGAACGATTTGAAATGCTCATTGTTCACTTTATTAATGGGATGTTGGCTGATACCATAATTTCACAGAGTTCTTTAGAAAAAATGGACAATATGGAAGATGACGAAGCTGTAGATGTATCCAAGTAAAGTCGCTGTTTGCTTTGTCGAGTTGAATGTTGTATTACATTATTCTTGTGTCTTGATGTATTGCAGTGCTGTTGCACATGAAATCACTTTGTTGCATTCACTTAAGTTTCACATAATTTACAGAAAAGAACTCTTCCATCTGTGCTAAAATACTCCTCTCCAAATTCCTTTATGGAACTCAATAACTTTGCACTTTCAGAAGGTTTTGTTTTTGGCATGGTGGTACTCACTTATCCACTGCAGATTTTACACTTGTTCAGGATTATTTTTAAAAGCATTGGTGACGGTGTGTGAGTGGCTGAAGGCTGTGCGCTTGTTTCGACGTGGAGTGTGGTATGTGTGGAATACCTGACCTTGGCAAGGAGGGGTTTCCCGTTAAGCAGCAGTTTCGCCGTACTGAATCGTAGGAAGACAATTGATTCCTTTCAACTCATCGGTAGGTCACTGCAGTGGACTCAACTCCCGCGATACCGTCGCAAGTGAGGCATTGATTGATGCAGCTCGACACAGGCATGCTGCTGCTGCATAGTCGAATTTAAAAAGCGGGCGGAACATTAACGTTTAGAGGGTGACAATAATTTATAACTTTAATTCTTGACTGGTGAATTCTGAACAATTTAGTGACAATTAGTTTCGTTTCTTTCTCCAATGTATAACAGGAGTATATTTATTTGAATAATTATCTTAATTTCTTTTCATCTGTAACTTCTATCAAAAAATTACCAGATTTTTCCTCAAAATATGACCATAAAAATGGTTGAAATATGACTAGAATTAGGAAAATGGCCTGAATATTCATTTGTAGGCTATATAAAAAACATTTGAATACAATCAGAAACATTGAATCCGTGTTTATTTCAGCATTTCAGCTCAAAAAGAAGGCAGGAAAAAAATATGACTTTTCCTAAAGATCCGAACCCTAGTAATAAGATAAAAGTAAAACATTCTAAGATATGATAGTTGTGGTGT
>JARYHS010007420.1:0-38813 GCA_031002005.1 Vandiemenella viatica
TGACAGGTTTCATAAACAATTGACGCATTTGTATTGTGGGCCATTCTGAACGAAAATGATAATGCTCTGAATGACATTCCGGTGGAAAGGTATCTGAAACAAAATATTTAGCATTATTATGTTTTCGAACAGTGATTATTATAAAACTTTATAAAATACTCACAAGAAACACTATTAAAGTGACTTTGACAGAATTATTCAGGAATTTTTAACACTTTTATTACTTTTTGTGAATAATGGTAACACACACTTTGCATTTCGGAACTGTCCTCCACGTTTTGCCGCATTACATATTACATGAAATGTACTTTTTTTTTAGGTGCAATTGTTAAGGGAAAATGGAGGAGTCTGAGGGACAATTTTCGTAAAGAGCTGGCCAAGATTAGTAAAGGCCACTCTGGCGATACGGGAGGCAGTCATGTGAAATCGAAGTGGACCTACTTTCAGATGATGACATTTTTGAAAGATACTCTAGCTGGTAGAGATACGTGTAGTAATATACCACCCCTGCAAAATGCAGAAGGAATAGAAGATGACGTTACTTTAGGTTCCGATGACTCATATTTGGAAGACGCTGATGAGCAATATAATGAAAATCAGTTACCAACAATGGAACAATCGACAAGCAAATCATCTTCCGTTTTCAGACGGCCTCCTGCAAGAAATTTAAAAGAAATGAAAGCATAGAACAAATGATATCTTTAGAAAAACAAAAAACTTGAAGTCTACAAGCAAAATGTCATTCATAACAATGACGCTCATTATCAGTTTCTGATGAGCTTGTTACCAGAACTAAAAAAAGTGCTAGCGCACAGACAATTGCATGCTCGCATTAGAATACAGCAGGTACTTATAGAAGAACAGCAGCAGCCACCATCGTCATTTGGGTTCATACAACATCTCCATCAGCACTGCCAACGAGACCGCAGTCAACCTCATCGTCATCAAGTTGTCCGCCATACAGTCCGACAACTCATCACGAGCAAGAAACGCCTTATCAAGGAACACCTCTTCATATTCTACAGCTGACTATTAAACAAATTTTCAGTCTACTGAGTAACAACTTATAATTAATTTTTTATACAATTTCCTTGTTGCTGTACTTGATTTGAATAAATGTGATTAATATTAAATAACTTGAACAAATAGTTGATTTTTAAACCAATAATTTTCTATAACGCTCACTTAATGTACCAAAAATTCTTATTTTATGTTGAATAAGCGATCACCCTGGTGGTTCAGTGGTTAAGGCGTCTGATTTGAGACTGAAAGGTTCCCAGTTTAAATGCCTTTCTAGGTGGGATTTTCGAAGGTCCTAAACCCGACCTTCATCTTTTGCACAGCTTGCTGTAAAATGTGAAATATGTTCTAATGGTTGTTCAGATTCAACATTAAACTGTAGGTTCCCTCTGGGGCTAACAAGTCTAGTTATATACACGAAGCAAATTAAATTAAAAACGAGGGCTTAACATGGTCCTGATTGGTCCATACGAACATCATTTGGAATAAGCTTTTGTGATAATAGGCGTGATTCTGGCATTTCTCTTCGTTGTGTGTGCCTGTGCCAGACGTCACGCAAGCCACTGTCAGCTGTCCCTTAATCCGGATATGGCACATTGTAAACTGCTCTTGGCATGGGGTGGAAGGGCATTCGATTATTGCAGCAACCAGTGAGCTAGAATAGCAATTAATAAAGATTTATAAACGTTTCTCGGGAAACAAACCGAGTATTATTATTATAACTTACCTCTACGGGGAGGATATTTATCGTCGTGTTAAGCGACGTGAGAACTTCGCAAGAAGAGGTCAAGACTTCTTAGCCGAAATATTGTGCATCAATAATAATATTACTCGGTTTGTTTCCCGAGAAACGTTTATAAATAAACAACGCCGAGAAAATTGCATTCATTTATAATTATTAAGATGTTTGAACGATTTATGAACATTACAGTTGAAACACATAATTTATGTCGTGTAAGCTTAAGTCACTAATTGGTAAATAAGGTGACTGTTAGCTTTATCTGAGCTCAGTAATCTATACACAAGAGATTACTTTAGCACTATCTATTCAATCAATTTCCAAGGTTTTTTTTTTTAATACACAACTTAGTTTAATAATAGAAACTACAGTTATTTATTTACCTTAATGTAACTACAAGTTTCTCCATAGGTGCAATGCAACTCCGGAAATTACTCTGTTTCTCAATTTTCGAACTTATTTTCTCTAAAATATAGTTGAATGTTTCTGGCCGCATTCTGAAGTAGCCGAAGAATTTTTTATATTTGATTAGATCAGGGAAAAGTAAAGCAAATTATCTTTGAGTTTCCTTGGTAAAATTAATATCACTAATCCAACACTCTTTTTCATTTTCCAACAAGACGAGTCTTAGTACAGAATTATCTAAAAACATCCAGTCAGTTTCCAGTTTTAATGAAATATGAAATAATTCCAATTTTCACTGTGACAACAACTACACTGACGAGCGCGCACGACAAACTCCGATACACTGTGACCACAACCACACTGACGAGCGCGCACGAAGTTTTCGCATGCGTTATAGGTCGTCAGTGTACGCATCCACTGTGACCACAGCCTAAGCAAATATTCGGTCTTTTATCTTTTACTGTATGTTGATTATGTTTCTAGGCACTATCATGGATAGAACACATTATTTATTGTCGTTATTAACATTCTTGTAATCCTTTAGTGTGGGACAGGCCCAATATTGACATCGCTTTCGCTACATTCTTCATCTCGCGAGACCAGGGGCGTAGCTACTATGGGGCTAGGCGGTGCAGTGCACCGGGGCCCTCACGCTCAGGGGGCCCCCAAGCATACCTCAAGGGGCCCCAAAGCGCACCTCTAGGGGCCTTCAAGCGCAGTTTAGAGGGCCCCACGAGCCTTCACGGCAAACTGGCGACCTTTTTTTTTTTTTTTTTAGCTCTACCGTCGCCTAAGGGGCCCCTGAGAGTACAAGAGCCCCTCACTAAGGGCCCTCGCTGTGCTCAGGGGGGCCTCAACCACTGCTCAGGGGCCCCTAAAGAATAATTCAAGAGCCCTCATCCTCAGTTCAGGGGGCCCCTACCAGCACACAAAGCAAAAAAAAGGTCGCCCGTCTGGCCTGAGGGCCCAAAATAAATTTTTTGCACCGGGGCCCTTGTTGACCTAGCTACGCCACTGCGCGAGACGCATTTTCTTTGAAGTATAACTCACTGTCCATTTTATAAAAAGAGCATCCGGTTCACTTGGCCTTAACGCTTCGCATCTACCACACAAAATGGCGCCAAACCACACAACACCCACCATACCTCTCGAGTTTAAGACACCGAGCGTGGTGGTGTAACGGTTAGCGTTCTGGCCTCGCATTCGGGAGGACGGCGGTTCGAAGCTCCATCCGGGCGTCCAGATTTGGGTTTTCCATGGTTTCCCAAATCACTCCAGGTGAATGCCGGGATGCTTCCTTCAAAAGGCCATGGCCGAATTCCTTCCCATTCCTTGCCCCCCATCCTTTCCCGTCTCTAAAGACCTCGCTGTTAAGAGACGTTAAGCGGTTAAAAAAAAAAGAGTTTAAGACGGATGATAGAGCTGTAAAAATCTGCTTCATTTTCAAGTAACGATATCCCGCGAGGCTCGTGCTTAACCGTTTGTCTACTTTGGAGAATAGGTTAGATCGATATGCGCATATTGCAGTCTACGCTAGCATACTCGGGTGAGATTTCATTAGCAACAGTTGGCAACACGGCCTCGTATCGCGTATTCCCGTGTCGCCTCGCCCAGGACAAAGTTCTGACCCGTAAAAACCAATTCCATATTGGATTACTTTCAGTGGCGTAGTTAGGTCAACAAGGGCCTCAGTGCAAAAAATTTATTTTGGGCCCTCGGGCCAGACGGGCGACCTTTTTTTTGCTTTGTGTGCTGGTAGGGGCCCCCTGAACTGATGAGGGGCCCTTGAATTGTTCTTTAGGGCCCCCTGAGCAGTGGTTGGGACCACCCACCCTGAGCAGCGAGGGCCCTTGGTGAGGGGCTCCTGTGTTCTCAGGGGCCCCTTAGACGACGGTAGAGCTAAAAAAAAGTGGTCGCCAGTTTGCCGTGAAGGCTCGTGGGCCCTCTATACTGCGCTTGAGGGCCCCTAGAGGTGCGCTTAGGGGCCCCTGAGCGTGAGGGCCCCGGTGCACTGCACCGCCTAGCCCCCTAGTAGCTAGCCCCTGATTACTTTGCAATTTACTTTTCCTATCGGCATTACAGTTGATCACGTGACTAAAATCCTAAATACATCACTAACACACAGAGTGTCCAGGAATGAAAGGATAATCCTGAAACCGCACATCATGTCCTACTATATTACAAGATTTCATTTTACTAAAAGTCTCACCATTTTCGAAATATTGATTTTTTAAATATTTTTTCGAAACATGTTACTTTCTCTGTTTATTCCATGCCATTTCTACAAATTAAGACTTTTCGAACCCTTTTTTTTTTTTAATTTACTTAAAGTATTTGAGTCATCTATAACGTTCTTTTTCTCCTTAAAAAACATAAAAATCTTAAATGTTGTAATTATTTTATACTTGTTTTACGGTAGTTCAATCTGCTAAAGACACCATTGTACATAATAAACTTATAGTAGAAAGTTGATGATAATGATTTAAAAAAAAAAGGTTGTTGCCATGGTGTGCATACAAATTATAGACAGAATAAATGCAAGTAATATTTTTTAATTCGTTAGCAGGGTTCAAAAAGTCTTAATTTGTAGTAATGACATGGAATAAACTGAAAAAAGTCACGTTTAGAAAAAAAAAATCAATATCTCGAAAATGGAGAGACTTTACTAAAATAAACTTTTGTGATATAGTAGGACATGATGTGTGGTTACAGGATTATCCTTCCATTCCTGAACACCCTGTATAATAACGGACAAATAATCAGCATTCTATAAAGAACATTTATTAACACAGCGTCTGATCAAATATTACGACTCACTTTCATCTCAAACGAATTAATTTTCTGCATCCAGCGTTGTGGTATGTCAATTTTAATTCTAATTTCATAATACGAATCAGTTTGGAATTCAAACTTGTCGGTTTTTTAATTACTATAATTTTGTTATTGCAGACCTCAAAAAACAGTTAAAAGCAGAAACAGATCAGCACCGTTTAGCATTTGTGCTTAAGCAATGGCCTCCGTGATTGTGTTAGCAACAGTTGGTAGCCCTGCGGCTGTTACGCTCCCTGCCTTTCTCCCCCAGGCAGCATCAATCTGTTTGCGTATTTTAGTTCACTATTTTCAAAGTTACACTGGAGAAGATTTCATAGTTTAAAGTACGTCATCTCTATCGTCAAGCATTATTAGGAAAGTCGAAATTAAAGGAAATTCGTCTTTACTGATGGTCAGCGTCCTGGCTGTTCCATTTAGTGTGCTCACACCCCCACCCCCCTAACCGTCACGTGTTGCATGGCTCACTAGAAACAAAGTAATGGCGCATCCGGTGAATTATTTGAATTTTGAACGGATATAAAACTTGTAACAAATGAAAAATGTGTATTAAACCACAAAAACATTTATTGATGACAGTGATACGGTGTACACCTTTGTCGAAAAATAAAACAGCTTTTATATCGAATAAGTGAACCTACATATTGTAAAAATATGAACAAAACTGCGATAAATCAAATTTAGGATATTTTTTAATGCCAAACATTACGGAGATGAAGTGAAAAGTGAAGAAAGTAATTTTATGTAATGCGTGTAAAATCAATTCTTACACCACTCTCCTTCATAACTCTATTCCTCACTAAAACTGAAATTTTTAAAACATATGCGTGTTGTACTTTTTGAAATATTTAACCGTTGTAGATGTTCTCTTTTTGTTACAATATAGGAGCAATGACATTGATAACTGGTTTGGATTAACCAGCGAATGAGTAACTGTTATTGAAATAAGCAACGCCAGGAACTGAACTACGTTAATATTGCCACAGTATAGTCAGAGCGACATTTTGACTCCTGTGTCCTCTGGATTCCGCGGCAACAAAATCAAATGGAAACGTGTGTCTTTTCTTCGCGAACTTAGGAGCTGTTTAAACGATGCGCCATTTAAATGTCACATGTAGCGTTTCAGCAAATTGTTCAACTATTATCTGTTGTTTTTCGGTGCCGTTCCTGATATGGATGTGTCTATTATACGGACCGAGCGTGGTGGGTGAGCGATAATATTTCGGAGGACTCGGGTTCGCAACCAGGTCGGACCATCCAGATTTTTACTTCTTATAGTTCCCTAAAATCTCTCCAAGTGAATGCCGCGATGGATATAAAAAAAAAGGACATGTGCGAATCCTTTCCCTTAGTCCTTACGTACCTGTGATGACGTATAGACCAGGTTATTATATTTTCTGATTCCGTCTAATTAGCTAATGGCATAGTCGCAGGCTGCATATTCTGTTGAGACATATTGCATTCGGTGCTTTGCTTGAACGCCTCCATTACGAATCAGTAATACAGAAAACTGCTGCAGTATTTGCATGTCACGTGTCTTCACTGCAACAGACCACAACAGCGATTTTTGTTTTGTTTATTATTGCTTATGGTTTTACAACTCGTCGACGTCGGGGTCATTAGAGGCAGCATGGGATTGGGGACAAGTAGCGGGAAGGAATTCGGCCATGGCCGCTTCAAGAAAGCATCCCGGCATTCGCCTGGAGTGATCTGGGGAAACAATACTAAACCCAGTTCTGGATACTCGAACGGGGATCACAACCCGCGTCCTCCAGACTGCGAGGCCAGAGCTCACTACCACAAGGGGGCGTCCATTAATAACGTGAGCTGAATGGGGGGGGGGAGGGTCAACGGAAATCACACGTGAGGTTTGAAATTGTAGAGCTAAAAAAAAGGTTTAAACTGTCGCGAAACTCGATTTTAGGGGAGTATTTTGGTCCAAAACCGATCTTAGGGGGGGGGGGGGGTATAACCGCCCTTCGGAGCATGAGATAAAAAAGGGGTCTTAAAAAGTTCCGAGGTCAATTGGTAGAGGGGCGGGGTCTCCCTCAAAATTACATTTCATTTTAGAAGGGGGGGGGGTCCGACGAAATCTCACAAAGTGTCACCAGAGGCGGGGGGGGGGGCGGAATTCCGGAAAAACACCTCATGTCAATAATGGACCCCCCCCCAGTGATGAGACCAATCGTGACGTCACTGCTTCTCGAATACGTCACTCAACTCTTCATAAAAACAGAGCAGATATTCAGTTGGGAAAGTAACCGTTAAACCTTCAACTCTTTTCATCATTTACTAAGAACTCGGCAAAATATTAAGGACGCCTTACAGCTGAAGAAGCATCCGGCATTCGCCTGGAGTGATTTGGGGAAACCATGGAAAACCCAAATCTGAATTGCTGGACGGGGATTCGAACCGGCGTCCTTGAGATTGCGAGTCCAGAGCGTTACCACTCACCCACCACTCTCTGTGCGGATGATTATGGAAGCTTCTAGCACGTCGGCATAGTGGCGCTAGTTCCGACACTCTGTTCTCTAAATGTCTAATTCGCAGATATAATTCTAATTCGGATAACGTCAAAGTAATTACTTGACACCAAAATAACTGAAGTATCTTAATAAAATCCGCTGCTAAGTAATAATTATGTAAACAGTGTAGTTTGATATTTCACCTATTAACAGTGCAAAAAAATCATAATATTTTTATAAATCATCGTGCTATTGGTTAGTATTAATTATTTGTCGCGTATTGTCACCGAGTGCTGTGGAAATGGAGTCTCGACTGTAATATTACATTCATAACACTGACAAGCATGGGCGTAGCAATCGGAGGGCCCCAAGCTCAGGGGTGCCCTAGCTGAGCTCAGGGGGCCCCCTAAAGCTCAGGGAACCCCTGCCACTAAACCTCACAAGAATTAGTAGAAATAATTAAAAAAAACAGTAGGTCGTCCATCTGGGTTGAGGGACCGATGCCCTTGTTAACCAAGCTACGGTAATGCTGACAAGTCTCAAACTCTTTCCGCCACTTATTTAGCTCGACGAGCAAACACAAAAATCTTTAAGCTCTCTGCAATCTTCATTGCTTTTAACAGTTCTTATCATAGGGACCGTGCGCAAACTACGTGGCTCGGTCTAGGAAGGGGGGGGGGGAGCTGGAAAGTTACGCTGGGCTACATGGGGGGAGGGGGGGGGTTGCGAGCCAGGCCACGTAGCTTTCCTTTCATAACATTTTTTCACAGTTAAAGTGAGGAACAGAACTCACAACAGCATGGGAATATTTATTTCCCTCAGTTAGTTATCTGTATGTAATTTACAATAGTCTGACAAGAGAAAACAGTACAAAATGTCTTCTGGAATAAAAAGGGAAAAAGAGCTACGTGCTACGTGGCGGAGGGGGGGGGGAGGGGGGGTTGAGGCAAAAGGCGGTGTAGGGCTACGTGGGGGGTAGAGGACGCCAGAATGAGAGCTACGTGGTTATGCACGCTCCATATGGCATATGCAACTGTTGACGTAATAATCTTGTTCTTATTTTGTTGCAGCGTTGTCTCGACTCAGCGCAACAATCAAGTGCTCGCCAGGCCGCTAAAATCTCGCTCGTCAGTTGTTTTAGACCTATAAGCTGCCCATACACAAACACACTTGTGTGCGAGTAAGCTCGCTGAAGATTTGCGCGCGGATATTCTCGCGACGAGCCTGTTCTTGTTGAAGCCCATACACAGGAACATCAGTTCCACACATTTGTCGTTCAGCTGGCTCGCCGCGCTCAAATTGTTGTGTTTATGGTAGTGCGTCTACGGATTTATCCGTCGTGATTTCCTGGCTCGCGGATCACTGGAAATTCCAAAACATCGCGAGCCAAGTGTAGTGAGGTTAGTGTTAAGCGACGTGACAATACTGAACTAAACAGATTTATAAGTTCTACACACAGAAAAATGTGTTATTCGTGCAGCAGCTTATATTAGAGCTGTAAAAAGAAAAGGACAGTATGACAAAAACAGTAATTGCAGGAAGATTATAAACACGATCATATAATGCTACTTGCACTATTTGAAAATCATTTTATTTGGTTTCTTCAGTACCGGTATTACATAAATGTACAGATACAGTTTCCTAAGCATTTCCTCAATATCCTTCATCTTCCCATTCATAATTTGGGATTCCTAGATTGCTGATACTGTCCATTGGTTCGTGTTGATGTCTCATAACAGTAGTAAGTCGTAGTAATAGCGTAAATTAGTTTTGTAGATTTCGTCTTCTCCTATTCAACTTGTTGTTGAGTTTCCATTTTATATATATATTTCTGGCGGAAAGCACTACACAAAGAGTGGATTTTCTTTTCTATTAATCCACTATAACTATTATATATATCCCACACAAACCTCTATCAATGCACTATATCCTAATTTTTTAAACTTCTGTTCGCATACTGTTTTGGTTTCACCTTTCACAATGCAGTATGTTGCTGATATATCACAATTAAATGAGCTACGAATTCTCTGCTCATTTACGTTTGTTAAGGGCCCATACACACAGCAACTTGTTGGCCAACTTGTGTTGTGTTGTAGCTGAAGTTGGTGTGTGTATGGGTAGGTGGCAGACCAAATCACAAGTTGGCCAACCAAGTTGCTGGTTTTCAAACGCTTTGATATTTGTAGGCGGGGCCTATGTTGTGCCAACGTGTTGTAGTGTGTATGGCAAGTGTCCAACTTGACTGCCAACATCAGTCTGCTCCGGTTCTCATCGAGGCAGTGCTAGTGATCTATGCTAATAGTGGTATTGTGATGGCTGCTATTCAGAACAACGATGCATGGAATACCGTCATCGAAAAGTTTCACAGTCTACCACAGTTGTGGAAAGTGAAATTTGATTTATATAAAAATAAAAATTCAAGAAACAAGGGCTGGGAAGAATTGCTGATTGCTTTCAAAGAAGTGGAACGGGATGCCGCACTCGAAAGCATGAAAAAACGTATAGCAAATATGGGTACATGCTATCGACGGGAACTCTAGAAAAAACTAAAAAGTGAAAGATCTGGAGCAGAAGATGAAGATATATATGAACCTACCCTGTGGTACTTTGATTTTTTTAAGGGACCAGGAAACACAGTTGCCGGGAATATCGTCCTTTGACAGTGCAGACGACGATGAAGACGACTCTGAGATGAGCTCAAGTAATTAATAGCTTTGCAATTAAAAAGATTTCGGTGAAATATTGCGAATTACAAAGTATCTTAAATATGTAAAGTAGATCATCGGTTAAACGACCATCCGTTAACCGAAATCAATCTAGAAAAAAAAAAAAAGAATAGTTTTTTAAAATTTCTAAAAACTTTAAAAAATAATAATAATAAGTGAATAAGTTGAAAGTGTGCTAGGAAACCAGGCTTCCTCCATTTTTTCACTCAGTTCATCAATTTTTTGCTCCCCTCTTTCCCGATTTTTCCTGTTATTATTTCTGAATATTCCAATTTTATATTTCATTCTTCTACACGAAATTTTCAAGCCAATTATTCCAAACGTTTTCCAATTGTTATTAAAACGTAGTTCATTTAATTGTTAGAAAATGTGTAAATGCGAGATTTTCATGAAAATTTTGTGTGCAGTACGTGTAGGCCTATATTAATATAAATTGGACTTGTGGGTCTCATATATTTCGGATGATCGAAGATCTACTGTATTTAAAATACTGACCATCTCTGTTAAAAAGCTTGATTAAACATTTACTAACTTATATTTGCAAGTTTGGTAGGAGTCCTTAGAAGTCATTAAGAGAAAGAGAACCAGTAAAGTTGGGAATTATAACTGTACATAAAGCTATTTCTTCTAGTTCCAACATTACTGTATAAATAAACACCTTGTTCTCCGTATGCTTGTCTTTCTCTACTGATGTCGGGCAACAGTGTTGGCCAACTTATTTTTGTGTTGGCCAACCAAGTTGGGAGACATGGTTGGCCAACAAGTTGCGTGTGTATGGGCCCTTTAGACACTCAGCAAGTCTTATCTGCCGCGAGTAAATTGTTAAGTGAGATATTTGTGTGTATGGTTACCGTCGCGCTTGCTCGCCACGTTCAAATCTGTAAAGATTGTTATTGGCTTGTGATGCGGCTCGTCGTTAGACAATTAACACAAACATTTTACCGTCTGTATGGATCGCCACGGAATTGCTGGCGCACAAATGTGTGTGTGTATGGCTAGCTATAGAATCAAGACGGGTCGCGCATTGTGATTGCGTTACTACCAAAAATTTGTCGCCCATGTTACGAGATTCCCCCCCCCCCCGCCACGTGCTTTATGGACGCTGCACCGCGCGGCAGAGTTCTCCAGGCGATGCGGCGGCGTCCCACAGCTGCACTCCAAGTCCAGCCAATCAGCTTCTTTGTTCCAGCGCAGTGTCAGCTGATTGTCTGACATCGCCCGTGCCGTTACTTCCGGCCAAATTTATGTCACGGCTTCCTGAAAAAATGCGGTGCATCTGTCTATATTACGCAGTGCCCATCTTGGATACGATTTACACAACGATCCGTATTATTGCAATTATTTTTACATTTGTTAAATTATTACAGTACGTTCAATTTTAAGAATATGTAGCTTTGTTTAGTAGAACAGTCAGTTGATCCGTCCTCGCAATAAAACAAACTGTATTTAAAAAAATGCACATTTCTTTCTTTTTGTCGTAATCACTGACAGGGAGCGTTTCATAAACTATGAGGCTCAGTATAAGATGAGGGGGAGGGAGGGGTTGGCTGAAAGCTACGCTGGGCTACGTGGGGGGAGGGGGGAGGGGTTCCGAGCCAGGCCACGTAGCTTTCCATTCACATTATTTGTCGCAGTTAAAATGAGGCACAGAACACACAACAGCATGAGAATATTTAATTTACGTCATTTAATCACCTCCGTACGTATTTTACGATAGTCTAAAACAACAGTACAAAATGTATTCTGGAATCAATAGGGAAAATAAGCTAAGTGCTACGGGGGGGGGGGGGGGGGAAGGGCAGGGGGGGAGGGGGGGGTGGCGACAAAAGCCACGTTAGGCTACGTGTGGGGGGGGGTGGGTCACGGAAAGCCGAGGTGGATCCACGTGCTTTATGGACGCTCCCTAAGATGTTTAATTAGTTAGAACAACGTTTAGTTCTATTAATTTTATATTTTATCAGAAACAAACTATTTTCGCAATCTTTCTAGTTAGAGTAAAGTATATATTAAAAAAAAAATTATGATACTTTATAATATAGTTGGCAACCCTGCTGTCGGTGATACACATTGCGTCCGTTGACTACAGAAGTTTAATTTTCTCACGTCTAACTTTCTCCTCCCCCACTCGTATAAATAACAAAAACTTTTATATCATCACCAATGAAAAGATATTTCGGAATTATTGATTTCATATATTACTGTCTCGAGCTCTGCGTAATGATATTCATAACTGCAAGATATATGCTGCGTTGTTAATTTTGTAAAGTCTTGAGAAAAAAAAATCTTATCGTTCAAATACTTCACACAATTTATCATAATATCATTATTTTAATACGAAAGAAAGTTGTTGTACAACCCATTTATATAAGGCAAGTATCAAATGAATCAACAGGGGAACCCCCGGGATCTGTGCCAGTGTAGTTCCCGCGTCTGCCGCCAGAGCGCTCGCTTGCTGTGCTTGTCATTGACTCGTGTCGCGTGGTGGGGGTAGCTTGATAATCTGGTGAGTTCACACACTCTTAACGTATTTTCGGTGTTCAACATGCGCGTGTTAGCCGGAAATCTAAAATACTGTGACGTCACACAAAACTTCGACACAAAATAATATTACTTCCAGCCGTTGTGATTGCTTATTTTGTTGCTTTCTTTGCGAGTTGTGTTGTGATTTTACCCACTGCCGACTGTTTGGATTCCATCACTGGTGAGCGTGGATAGAATCCTTATGGATTCTCACTTTGCTTTGTCTGTCGCGACCTACAGTAAATACTTGAGATCTGTTTCACTCAGAAATTTCCAGTTGCTCATTGTTGTAGTTGTTGCTCGATACAAATGTTAAATTTCGTGAAATATCGGGAGATTAAAATTACCGTTTTTGTTTAGTGGCGGCTGTATAAAATATTTCCTTCAGATATTCTTGATATGGATTAAATGAATGCTGACATGCGACAAATCTCAATATGTTTGGTGTGTGTGTGTGTGTTTTTTCCACCCTTTGAGACAGCTTTCAACGAAGAAACACATAAATATACCTCCCTCTACTTCATTTCCGAAGCCAAATTTCCGGTAATATCATTTTCGCAAAATAACTAAATGTATGATTTTCTACAAATTTGATATTTCAGCAAACATTTTTTTGAAGAATAAACGTATCACTCAATAGAGAATTTCATTACAAAGACATATAGATATTATGCGTTTGTCTTTCACAGTTCAGATAGTTTTCATAATGTAATGACAATACGTTCTTATCTATACAGAATATGGTATACCATGTCCATCCTAATGTTCAAATAGCATCTCCTTGTCAAATTTCATCACGATTGGAGTAGCCGTTTAGTCCAAGAAACGTAACAAACAAGACAGACAAACAGAGTTACTTTCGCATTTATAATATTAGTATAGATAAATGTATATTTGTATGTATGTATGTCCTCTATGCGCTCCTAAACCGTTCATCCAATTACGGTGAAACTGTGGTGAGTTGTTGAGTGCGCGACGGAGAAGGTTCCTAACAAACAAATTTTTCAAAAAACTACCCCCTCTTCCCCTTTTACACCCCCTAATTTTAACAAACCCACAGGTATAATCAGATTTCCCCCAAAATTTGCACACATATACATTAAAAAAAAAATATATTGCCTACATTGAGTTTCCAAAAACGCAACCCCTCATATTATACATACAACCCCCTAATTTAAACAAACCTCAGATTTTATGCGATTTCGATGGAAATTTGCACATGTATACTTTAAAACAAACAGAAAATACTGCCTATGTATAGTTTGCAAAACTCAATCCGTCTCCCCTTTTCCACCCCCTAAATTATGCCAATGTTCTTCATACAAAGCTACTGTTTCTACCGGATTTTGAAGGATGTTTGCACATGTATACCTTATTACAACCAGAAAAATACAGTCTAAATTTGGTTTTCCTAAGTCCACCCCTCTCCCCTTTACTCCCTTCCCTCTTAATTTCTAATGATATTTATTAAAACCCTCAATTTGTAGCCGATTACGATGAAACTTTGGTGAGTTGTTGAGTGCGCATTTGTGAAGTTTCCTCTCAAAAAATTAAAAAAAACCACCCCCTCTTCCCTTCCATACCCCTTAATTTAAACAAACCCACAGATTTTATATGATTTCTATGAAAATTTGCACCCTTATACTTCAAAACAAATAGAAAAATAGTGCTTATATATGGTTTCCGAAAACGCAACCCCTCTTCTCCATTACATCCCCCCAATTTAAAATCCCACATATTTTATCCGATTTTGATGGAAATTTGCATACGTATACATTAAAACAAACAGAAAAATACTGCCTATATATGGTTTCCAAAAAAAGCATCCCCTCTCCCCCTTTATATCCCCTTAATTATTGTCAATGTTCTTTATACAAAAAGATTCTATACGATTTTGAAGGAAGTGTACACACATATACTTTAAATCAATCAGCCTAACCCCTTTCCTCCTTTAGCAGATCCCCTCTTAATTTCCAGTCATTTTACAGAAACCCACAGTTTTTATCCGATTTCGATGGAACTTTGCATATGTATAATTTAATATATTAGATTTAGTTGTAGTCTAGGCTGTGGAGATTGCGATCAATGTGGAACAACTTTCGTTCATACGAAGTAATCATGTAAGTAGGAGGACAGTCATGAAACATTCAAATTGTTTTAAAAAATTAATCAATTCACCGTCGGCTTAAAAGTCAAGGGCCGATTATAGTAACAATCTAATCATCGCTAAACGAAAGTTAAAGGTTTTATCTTATATATCAAAGGGCAAAGATTTTAACCAATTCTTTTAGCTCAAACTAATATTAAATAAATATAAGCAACCAATAATTATTTTGTCGATTTAAACGGAATACGTGCTTTTCTTTCAGTGTTCTGACAATTAATTTATTTACTGATGCTCAGCTACATAGAACTGTTATTAAATAACGTGCATAACCTAGAACAACATCTCTGGTCCTAAGTTGTGCAATGAAGGCGATAACGGTGTGTTATAGCGTGACGTCATAATGTGACGTCAACGCGTGACAGAAAGTAACCAAATAAGCGTTTTATAAGAATAGATACTTACAGTACAGGTATGTAAAAAATCAAATTCCTCCTTCAGTGTTCGAACGTCTCAAATCATTTAGTAATTGAGGAATTAATCGATGAAATTCTTCAAATTATTCTCTCTTTTTATTTTATTTTCGTAATTCAAAGTTACAATAAAGGCCGCAATTTCCAATTCTTCCCGTTCCAAAGGTTAGTTGAGCTAGCACATACAAACTTAGAAAAGCTGTACAAAAATGCATACATAACAACTACGTGGTCAACAAAATGCAGTGTCCCAGGACAGTAATTATGAGAATGATATCGCGGCTAAAACAGGACAGCTCGCGAGGTCACGTGACGTGGCGGCACTGTGGTTTTACTGACGTCATAATTTCTGTTATCCTCATGAATCGCTGTAAGATGAGGTATTTCCAGTCTCTAGTATGCATTAAATCTCCCGATTTAACTTAAATATAAATTTACTGCGCATCGTTCCTTGTTCTGTTCATAACATTTTTTAAGACGAGTGTTCAGCTTCTCCTTTGCTGCTACTGATTTCTCGTCTACTTGTTCGCAGTGTGCTCAACTGCTTTCCTACTTTCCCACTCACTTATGTTATCTTCTTTCCAGCCACTTCAGCCTTCTCACCTAAATGTAGTATGTATGTTGTGTTCTTCTCTTTATGTTTGTATTTTTAACTAGCGTTTCTCCCTGCTTTCCTTGCTATCTCCTTGAAATGATATTGTTCAGACTGTGAAAAACTGCCGAACAATATTCCCACAATATGGTTTCTAATTGATGTTTGCATAGGGGAGGATTCTTTACTAACTATTAGCAACCAATTATAAATCAAAATTCCGTCTGGAAACAACTGTTGATGTTACTGTTTTCTTTATTTCCATACGCGTTTCGCCCTTATTGCGTGGGGCATCAGTCAGTGGCTGTGAATTTGTTTTTGCATGTGATATGTTACATTTGACAGAGGAATTCATAAATTAATATATACATATTTACACTGTACTTACAGCTAGGATGATGGTATTTACATGGCGATCTGGAACAGCACTTTATCATGCATCTTACAGATCTTCTATTTCACAATTATAAAAACTGTTTTACACATATTTCTGAATAAACATTGGCATTATATCAATTGCAACTACAAACTTCTTGTTTCGTTTGTCTGCTACATTATATACATGTTGTTTTGATTAAATGCAGTGCTACCAACTTTGTTTTCTTTTTTGTTTGTTATTGTATCTGTGTTGGTGTATTAAATTATTTCTCTGCTTTCATCAGCTGTTTTGTGTGTGTGTGGTGGTTATTTTTATTGAGTTGAACAGTTTGTATTAGTTTCCTGTGTAGTGTTTATTTTTAGTGAGTTAAACAGTGTTTTATTGGTTAAATTGGTGAATTCATTCAATAGTATGGCTTTGTGTATTTGGTAGCTTTCTTGAATTGTTAACAAGTGTTGTCTGTGATTGTTAATTTTTAATGTCCTCATGTCTGTCTGTAGGGAAGTAGGGGGTTGATTATGGTGTAGTAAATGTTCAGCAAAAGTAGAATAGGTTTGTGCATGTTATTGCTCTTATATGTTCTTTATACCTTATGTTAAAGTTTCTGGATGTCTGGCCAATATATATTGGCATTACACTGTTGACATGTTAGTTGATATATGCCTGATTGTTGGTAGAGGTTATTTTCAGTCTTGGTGTTCAAATGTTTGTATATTGTGTTATTTGTCCTGAATGCAATTTGTATTCCCTGTTTCCTAAATATGTTGCTTATTCTGTGTGTGTGTTTGGTATTGTAAGTCATGGTATACCATTGTTTGTTAGTGTGGTTGATGGTGTTAGTGTGTTGACTGTCTTGTGGTGTCCTTATTTTCTTTTTGATTTTGTTGTTGAGTTGTTCAATTAGTTTCTCTGTGTACCCATTATTCCTTGCTATTTGAATGATTGTGTTGTATTCTGTTGTGTAGTCATTTTTAGATAGGGGTATAATCTATTATCCGACAACTGCGGAAGATGGCCTACAACTAGATTTGCAGTTACCAACTGACATTTTGAGAGCACCCAAAACTTTGACTCATAAAATACGACAGCAGAGGCAAAACACAGAAATGTCCGGTATATACACCATCAGGAAAAATGTAATAGGACAGTGAAACAGAAGCCTCCACCTCTCATTGTATTCAGAGAATCCGTTCCGTCTGCAAAAGATTTTCACTGTGAAATTTTGTTGTTTGATGTGTATAATAATTTCTGAATGTTCAAAAATATGCAAAGCGACCAGATATTGATCAGAAACGTACATAATAATGACTTACGTTAAATTAAATTTGTGGGACTTTAGTGGCAAAGTTTAAATTAATCAGTACTGACATCAATGATGTATTCATGTTTTTACTGTATGATTTGCGCTGACGTCACTTTTCGTCCAGGTTTGCAGTGGACGAGATGGCTGAGCTGGTGCTGAGTGCTATCGCGGTGAAGGCAGTGGTCTCCAGACCTGTCCGGCTTTTTCCTGACGTCCTGGAGAACTGCTGGAGGCAGGTGCCGTCAGCCGCAGTGAGATGGAGATTATAAAGCGCGAGCTGGAGGCTCCAGAGACAGCTCGCCACGTGATGCATGAACTGTGCCGGGCGGGACACCTGCACCTGCTGCGGATGGCGCTGCGGCACCGGCCAGGACTGGCCAGCGAGCCAGTCGACGACGCGTCGTCGACGCCCCTGCACGTGGCCTCGAGGCACGGCCAGCCCGCCGCCGTGCGGATGCTGCTGGACGCGGGGGCGGACCTGGAGGCGGCGAGAGAGAGTGACGGGTGGACTGCGCTGCACGAGGCGGCGGTGCGTGGAGGCGGCGGCGGGCCCGTCGTGGCGGGAGTGCTGCTGAGGGCCGGGGCCCATGTTGAGTGCAGGGACACAGAGGGCAGGACGCCACTACAGCTGGCGGCGAGAGAGAGTGACGGGTGGTCTGCGCTGCACGAGGCGGCGGTGGGCCCGTCGTGGCGGGAGTGCTGCAGAGGGCCGGGGCCCATGTGGAGTGCAGGGACACAGAGGGCAGGACGCCGCTACAGCTGGTGGCGAGAGAGAGTGACGGGTGGACTGCGCTGCACGAGGCGGCGGTGGGCCCGTCTTGGCGGGAGTGCTGCTGAGGGCCGGGGCCCATGTGGAGTGCAGGGGCACAGAGGGCAGGACGCCGCTACAGCTGGCGGCGAGAGAGAGTGACGGGTGGACTGCGCTGCACGAGGCGGCGGTGGGCCCGTCGTGGCGGGAGTGCTGCTGAGGGCCGCGGCCCATGTGGGCACGGTGGACTGCGCTGCACGAGGCGGCGGTGTGTGGAGGCAGCGGTGGGCCCGTCGTGGCGGGAGTGCTACTGAGGGCCGGGGCCCATGTGGAGTGCGGGACACAGAGGGCAGGACGCCGCTACAACTGGCGGTGGCGGCGGGACACGCGTCCACAGCGCAGCTACTGTGCTTGGCGGGGGCGGACACCACTGCGGAGGAACAGGACTGGGGCAAGAGGCCGCTGCTGCTGGCGGCGGAGGCGGGCAGCGTGCGCACAGCCAGGGCGCTGCTGAGGGCGGGTGCCGGGGGCGGCACCGATCAGGAGGGGTGGACTGCGCTGCTGTGGGCGGTGGAGCAGGGCAGGAGCAGAGCCGTCACCACGCTTGTGGCGACGGGGGCGGACGTCGACGAGAGAGGTGAACACAAGTGGACGCCGCTGTACTGGGCGGCGTGGCGCGGTGACGAGGAGGCGGTGAGAGCGCTGCTGGCAGCCGGCGCGGACTCCACTGCCAGAGACAAGTGGGGGATCACTGCGCTGCACGAGGCGGCACGGGCAGGCCGTGTGGAGGTGGTGCGGCTGCTGCTGGAGACCACAGACGTCAACGCGAGGAACAATGATGGCAGGACGCCGCTGCACTGCGCAGCCTGTGAGGGTCACTCCGCCGTGGTGAGAGCGCTCCTGGAGGCCGGCGCAGACAGGACGGCGAGGGACAAGTGGAGACAGACGGCGCACGACCTGAGCAGCGGAGAGCTGAGGCAGCTGCTCAAGTAGAAACAGCTCATCTTGAACTACATTTTACGAATTAGTCCAGTTATCAAATATGCGGAAAAGTTTTTAAAACTGATGGATGCCTTTATGTATAGACCATCCACTGATACAACACCAGGAAATTGAAAAATCTGTACCCTCTAAACAATGAGTATATTTATTTTGTTACATCGCAAAAGTAATAAATAAACTATGCAGCAGAACTGATACTCCGTGGCCGCTTTTCCATCCCGTTCCCATCACCTCGACGACGAACACATTCAAATCTCGATAATAAAATAAATCTATATACAGGGTAGTTCTGGAATTAATGCAACCAACTATTCGCTACAGCATTTCGTCTTGGCTATTAGAGGCAGAAGAGGAGTAGGACAAAAGAACAGTAAGGAATTCGGACATGGCCTTAGAGGGATCCATCATTCACCTGGATTGGTTTGGGTAACTATGAAAAATACAAATCTCGATGGATGAACGCGTATTCAAACCAGCGTCCTCCCGAATGCGAGACCAGAGCCTTATCTCTCACCATCACGCTCCGTACGAGAAATAATTGCTGAAACGTAAAAAAAAAATATTTATACAAAAAATTCTTAAGTACAAATAAAGCAATCGCAGACTTAAAAATCGAAGACGCCAACAAAACAATGGCGGACTTCAATCACGTCTCATCACAAATAAAATTCGTCATCAATTTCAATGCTTCGAACATAATGAGTGATTGTAAAATGGAATGTGAATAGAAATCGCACAAATATGAAACCGAAAAGATTTAAAAAATGATAGTGTTCTTCAGCCGATGTCTTGTTGCAGGAGTTCACGATTTTGTGTTTTAACTTGTCCCAGAATCCGTCGCACAAATTGCTTTAATACTTAAAGTTTAAACAATACTACTGCTGGATACAGCGTACACAAGGTGGAACACGGGAACACAAAGAAAAGCTAGATGACAACTCGAAAGTTACAGCTCAAACGGAAATACTGTTAAAACCCAACGTGAAAAGTTCTTCCTGCATCATTTTGTTGACTTACCAGTTCTCGATTTTACAAACCACGCACTGGCTGACTGCACCCAGCAACGCCTCTCGCGACAACCAGCGGAAATACTGCAAACAGCGCTAGTCTCGCAACGGAAATAACGCGAACGAGAAACAAAAACACGTTTAATTCACCGTTTATTTAGTGCGTTTATTCATTACAACGATATTTACAATCGATTTAATAACTGCTGACAATTATGTAACTGAACAGTTATAATGAACAAGAATTGAAATAAATTATTTCCACGCGTGTGTTTGAAGCAAAAAATACGAAGAATAGCCACAATATCTGCTCATTCCAGAGATTATATTGCAACCACTGCGAAAACAGCGGCATCTTCCTTGTTCTGCTCCATAGTTTATATATATCGCCTCTCAGCTTCACTCCTATATGGTATGAAACTCTCTCATCAGGACTGCGTCCATTAATTAATCCTAATTGAAATAGGGTGGGGGGGGGGGAGGGTCCGACAAAATCTCACAAAACCTAACGAAGCGGCAAGGGGGAGGGGGGTCAACGGAAATAAAAAAAAAAAGGTCTACAAATGACGCGATGGGAGGGAAGTTTGTAAAAAAAACCGACCTTAGGGGGCATTCATCAATTACGCGAGGAATTTTTCCGTATTTCCGGATCCCCCCCCTCCCCCTCTGGTGAGTCTTCGTGAGATCGCCTTCGCCACTTTTTGAGACTATTTTTATTTTAGGTCTCACCTTACAAAGCTGGTTACACCCCCTAAAATCAACTTTCGCGTCATTTGTAGACCGTTTCTTTAGCTCTACAGTAGAACAGAAATTTCAAAAACCTCACGTGATATTTTCGTTGACTCCCCCCCCCCCCCCAATCCTCCTTGGTGAGATTTCGCTACTAGCGGTGTATACCCGCCTTTGGAAGCATCAGACCTAAAAAAGGGTTCAAAAAGTTGTGAGGTCGATTAATAAGTGGGGGCTGGGGGGTCTCCGTCAAACTCTAACGTCATTTTAGAGGGGAGGGTGCCACCAGATCTCACGGAGTCTCACCAGAGGTGGGGAGTGGTCCGGAATAACACCTCACGTGGTTAATGGACGCCCCCTAGCCCGACGTGGATTTCGTCTCCACCCCACCCCCCTTCCTCCCTCGCGTGTTGCACGTAGCTTTTTTTTCCTATTGAATCTAACAAACATTTGTACTGTTTTCTCTTGTCACACTATCGTAAATTACACACGGAGATAATTTAATGACGGAAGTAAGTATTCACATGCTGTAGTGTGTTTTGTAACTATTTTTAACTGTGACAAATAATTTGAATGGAAAGCTACTTGGCCTGGCTCGGAAACCCCCCCCCCCCCCCACGTAGCTCACCGTAGCATTCCAGTCAACTCCTCCCCCACTAGACTGAGCCACGTAGTTTATGCACGCTCCCTAATCGATTGAAAACTGAAGTCAAAGAGTGCATCTCTAAGATTGGTACGTGGTGTGATTAAGGTTCATATTGCTGAAAGAATTTCGTCAGAATTAGACTAGTAAGAGAATAAGTGATATTATAACAAAACTTTTTATTTTCAATATATTTCAATGTAAGAAATTAAATCATTGCAATTTTTTTCCATCACCGCAATAGATGTCTTAACTACATCAACCAATTTGTCAGTTTCTAGTATATTTTAAAAATGGAAGGAAATGTTAGTCGATCGCGTGTTGTGAGACACTTAACATTTTCTGTTCTAAACAGATTCACCGTCTGTCTCGTGTGTAGGAACAGCGTGTGTATTTGCTGAATGCGGCTTCACTTGATTTACAGTTCAATGTAGTCCGACTGTAACCAGAGACAATATAATATAGAGACTGTTCACGCACATATAAATCTGTGGCGAAGTATCGTCTGCTGCCGACGCTAGCGCCCCTAAGATCGGCGCACATGAAACATTCTGTGACGTCACCAGAGCGCGCGCATTTCGGAATGCTTATGCTTTAACGATTTAGCCCCCCCCCTCCCCCAATTAGTATTTTCTTTATACCTTCATTATTTGTTTTAATTTTTATATATTTTTATATATTATTATTTTTATATATTATTTTTATATATTATTTCTACTATTTATATTTGGTTCCCATTTAAATGCATTCATTTTTTAAAAATTTTTATTAGCAGAATTGAGGAATAGGAAAAAGAATATGTTGAAAATCAAATAAAATATGTTTCTCCACTTTAAGTATTTATTTGTACTGTTGAAAAAGAAAGTAAACAGTACAATTACAGAAATAGATACATCAAAATTGAACATTAAATTTTGAGCCAATTCATCACACACACATTACATGTTAAGTACAGTTTATAACATTTATGAAATATACACAATTTATGAATTACATGTTGTGCTTATGCGTAACACACCCACACATTTAGATACACCAAAACTGTATATTAAATATCGCGGTAATTCATCACACACACACAATTACATTTTAAGTACAGTTCATAACATTTATGAAATATACAAAATTTATGCATTATATGTTGTGCTTATGCATAATACATCCATAAATTTTGAAAACAGTTTGTAACAACCATGAAGTACATTCCAAAAACCCTTTTTCCAATTCTAAAGAGAAAACAAAATATTTTTAGTATTGAAGAGGCCCCAACCTCGCCTCTTCAAGCATGGCGACCATCCTTTTACTACTGCTCGCCTCTGCACATGCATGAAAGTTAATAAAACTGAAGGTCACAAGGAAGTGAACTATTATATGCAACAAGACATTTGCCCGTTATTTGAAGTGAAAACTAATAAACTCCTGGGAAGTAGAAATAAATGCACAGAGTATAAAGTTAAACAATGTTACCCATGGGTTGATAAAGAAACCCTCCCACAGTAGGATTGAAAATGAAGACTAAGGTGCTATTGATGCTACATTAATTTTATGGAATTAGATCCCCTTCCCATGGCTTTTTCGCTCACTAGGTTTGAACCAATTGAAAATGAAAAAGCAGGAAGGTAATGAACAGGGAAGTATACTGCAATGGCTTTTTAATGAAACATCCCAGCATTCGCCTGGAGTGATTTCGAGAAACCATGGAAAACCAAAATCCGGAGGGCCTGATTGAAATTAGGTTATTTTATTTGATAGCATACTCGGCAAACAACATGCAAGCAACTGCTCTGCTGTTTCTGAGACAGTTTGTGTATGTATATGTATGTATATATAACAAACCCACCCAACCCTGCGATAAGTATGTATGCAACATATATTTGTCAAAATATGTATTACAAGAAATTCAGTTAACTTCCACCAACCTTCCCTTTGTAATGACTTACCACCCATCTGCTATATGACGTAACTCAAATTTCATATACAAATCTACTGTCCCACTTAATAATCACTTCTTCCTATTAAATGTGTGTTGCTTCAAAATTACTTCATGGAATAATGGAAAGGAGTAAGAAACTTTCTTAGAAAATTCCACCATCACAAACAATTCATTTGTGACTGAGGGCATCCACCAATGTCAGTTTACCTACACATGCTTTATGTATGAAATATACCCAAATTAATTATACGTAGAGTCTATGCATTTTAAATAGAATGTAACAGCTAAATTTATACAAAATAAATTTTTACTCCAATACTGAAGAGAAAACAAAATATTTTTAGTATTGAAGAGGCCCCAACCTCGCCTCCTCAAGCATGGCGACCAACCTTTTACTACTGCTCGCCTCTGCACATGCATGAAAGTTAGTAAAACTAAAGGTCACATGGAAGTGAACTATTACACGCAACCAGCTGTTTACCCATTAGTATACATCCATTTGAAATGGAAATAAAAGAACCCCTTGAAAGCAGAAAGAAAAGCACAGGAATAAAGTTAAAAAATGTTACCCAAGGGTTGATAATGAAACTCCCACCAGCGTACCTGGAAACGAGTACTAAGCTGCTACTGATGCTACTACATAAATTTTATATTATTAGATTTTACCCTATGGTTTTTTTTTTTTTTTTTTTTTTTGCCTCACCAGTTTTGAACCCATTACAAAGGAAAAGGCAGGGAGGCAAGGAATAGGGATGTATACTGTGATGGCCTTTTGAATGAAAAATCGCGGCCTTCGCCTGGAGTGATTTCTGGAAATCATTGAAAACCGAATTGTGATTGTCTGGAGGAGATTCGAACCCACGTCTTGCTGAATGCCAGGCCGAACATTAACACTTGGCTCAGTGATGTGCACTGTAGTCTGTGGGACAATGTTTTTTTTTTTTTTTTTGGTACTTGTACCCAATCCCCACCATGTGATCAATATTGATATAATACGCATCTATCAAAACGTTTCATAAACAAGCAATTAATATAAAAAACTCGCAACCAGTCTCCATCTTCCCTTTGTAATGGTGCCCCATCCAGCTGATGTATCGTATAGCTCATAAATTTTAAATCTAGCAGCCAATCTAATTAAATGTTTGGTACTCGTGGTATAAGTCCCATCTAACAGCACAATACTCTAACAATAGTCTTGTGAAGCCCTTCTACGCCAGCTCTCCCCTTCTACTGTTACATGTCACCCCAGTTCCCAATCCAGCAGATTTGGGACTTTTAAATCTATGTGGACAATGTGCTCAGCTAAATTTATAATCAAATCATATTATGCAAGAATTTCTACACTTAATGCATTAATTATGGAAATATTCTCCCAGTTAGTTTACATGAAAACCTATACTCTATTTGTACACATAATATCTCTCATGAATTAAATGCAAATGTGATTACCTCATGTGCAGACTGAAATGTCTGGGTTCGTTATGCCGAGAAAAACATTTTTTTAATGGCATGAGATGAAAGATTTAATTATTAACAAAAAAAGTTGTTTTAACATTTTTTTAATTGCAAAAAAAAACATGCTAAAATTTAAATGACACCCTCTAATTACAAAAAGGGAAATGTTACATTCATAAACTAAAACACAAAAAAATACAAGTTGTTTAACATTACATCAAAAAAATGGACTCAGCCAGCAAATGTAATGCTTTTAATTCTTAAATTGTTCCCGGCTAGCGTCGATCAGTTCCATAGTGTTTCACTACCAAGAAAATGGGGCTAAAAGACTCAAATTAAATTGTGACTTATCAGTTTCGTCGAGACGGTGGCTGCATGCTACAAACTGGAGCGGTCTCCTTCGAAACAGACATTCCTTGGAACGTTTCCCACGCGTAGAAAAAACAATCACGACAGCACTATGCCGTGACAAAACGTGGCGTCCACGTTGTCCACACGCACACACCAGACGTGCGTGGTCTTCCGGGATCCACCCGGTAATCCAGTATACAACACAAGTCCGTACAATGCGGGATCTTAACCCGAAGTGTCTCTCGCTACTCCTCTCCACTCACCCCCTCCCGGCTCCCGGGGGCGGGAGTCCTCTATACCTGGGTCCAACTGACAAAGGATTTAGCCACGCTGTCAACCTGCCGCCTCGCTGGAATTCCACACTCCGCCGTCTCACAAAACCGGCTGAGCGAAATATATTGAGAGGCGACAAAACATTGAAAACAGCAGAGGCTGGACATTACATAGCCCCAAACCACTGGCTGAAGTCTTTCTTGACGAAGAAAACTGAAAGTCCGTGGTTTTATGTCCCAAAAATTTGCACTTCAGTTCTCAGTTAACGGTTTTTAAAAACAAATCTTTTGCTTAATCTAATGATTTTATATATTACAACATACATTTTCTGTTGTCAACACTAACCTCTGGCTGAGTCTATGAACTAATCAATTACAACATACAATTGTTATCATTATTTAAAAAAGTAAAATTAACACAAAAATTCTCGCAAACCTTTAGAGTGTGCTATCTAAATTTGCACCCGTACTAGAGAAACTTTGATGATCAAAAATTATTATTATTATTTTTTTTTTAAAGTATTGACAAAACAAATAAAATCTTCATATCATGCGAGAAAACATGATTTTACGTTAATTCCCACCGTTGAAATAAACGAAACTTTTCTGCTAAACCTATTCCCATTTACATGAAAACTATAGGACTATACTACAGTGAAATCTTAAATAAAGGATTATTCAAGTGACCCTGGTGACTGGCCAGATTTTCATGGAATTAAAAAATTAGGTTTGCCAAACAAACACTTAAACGAAGGATCAACGATGCAGAATCAACTACTCAAAAAATCTATTTGCATGTTGCAGAAAACAATAAAAAGAATCCTATCAAAAATACCTCCACCAATAGAAATTTTAAACAATATAGTATTTTCTTAAGCTCCGAGCGTTGTACACCCCGACCTCTGCAATGTCATCTGTAAGCAAATAGGCGTTGGGACCTACCACCCTCTTCACGCGATATGGACCTTTGTAAATATGAAAAAACTTAGCGATTTTTTTTCCGCAGCGCATCCGATTGTGGGTCGTTGCGAATCAAGACCATATCGTCAACTTTAAATTTGTGAAACTTGCTGTTAACCTTCCTCTCCCGTCGTCGTTTTGCCTTTTCCAGCAGGAATTCTTTAGCATGAGCCAGCTTTGACTGAGGTTAAACATGAGCTAACTGATCGGGGCGTCCAACCAGCTGGTCAACAAGTGAGGTCACATTCGCACCAAAATGGAGTTCTACTGGTCAGTAGCCGGTGCTGCAGTGTATGGTGAAATTGAAATAATCTTGTATCTGGCTTAAGTATTTCACCCACGAGTTGTGGTTCTCCCCGACCAAAGCGCGAAAATATGCTCCCAACTGGCGATTATATCTCTCAACTATATTGCTCTGTGGGTTCCTAATTGAACAAAAATAGGTTTTATCCCCTCTTGGGACAAAGCATCTGTCATTTCTTACTCGTAAAAATCGTTGCATGATCGCTCAACAATCGTTCTGGCTTTCCACACTCCGGTACATATTTACGAAGAATAATCCGAAGGCACTGTTTCGTAGTGGTATTGTTAGTGGCGTAGAGGCGCACCAGTTTCGTAAACGCATCTACTACCACCAGGACATACTGCCTCCCAAATTGTCCTCTAGGCAATGGGCCAAAAAAAATCAATGCAGACCAACTTATTGGGTGCTTCTGGTGTTTTGGGTGCAATTCTCCAGCATAGTTCGTGCTAGAATGCTTTGTCCGTTGACACAAATCACATGCTCGAATGATCTTCACTGCCGATGATTTTATTGCTGTCGCGTACCATTCTTCTCTTAACATCCTATAAGTTTTCTCTGTGCCTTGATGCCCATAATGTTCATGGTACATGGTAATGACACTATCAAGCATGGAAGGTGGAAGCCATGCAAGCCAGCAGTCCGTATTGTTATTCCTGCGGAAACACACATCCCTGTATATCTTGCCACATCATAGCAGTTTTACATACACGTAAGTCATCTCCATGTTTCCCATAGAGGAGATACTCCATTATTTCTTGATATTTTCGTCACGTTCTTGCTCGCGAATTAGCTGGAGGTTAGAAATCTTTCGGAAACTACTCCAGCAATTTTTTTCGCAGTTGCAATAATCACTTCACGCGCCCTGTTTGTATGTCCGAACGACGAGGCAACATCTTTCGGATCATCGACTAGCCAGTCGGCCATTTTGTTGTCTGCGCCTGAGCAGTATGACACCTCAATGTCATATTCTTGTAGTTGTAGAGCCCAACGAGAGACTCGATTCGACGTGAGTTTTGCCTTTTCCAGGAAAGTTAGTGCCTGGTGGTCTGTTCTAAGAAATGTTTATTTCCAACCAAGTATGGCCTGAACTGGTCACTCCAAATACCAGAGCAAGCATCTCGATCTCTGTTCGTATGGTTAATTTAGCTCCGGACCCCGCAAACATCGGCTGGCTGTCGCCACTATCTGCAACACTTCCGTCGTCCGCCTGCTGCTGCAAAACTGCCCCCTAGACCCTTTGCACTGGCATCACAATTTAAAAAGAATGGTTTGCTGAAGTTAGGATGGGCAAGGGACACTTTGTCTCGAAAATGCACTTTATCGTCTCAAATGCTTCTTGCTGTTCACTTCCCCATTTTCCATCGTGTCCCCTTTCGTAGGAGGTGGTACAAAGGTTGATTGAGGTGAGCAAAATTTGTAATCCCATTTTTAAAGTATCCACATATTCCTAAAAATTGTCTTACTTGTCTGATGCTAGTGGGTGTCTGAAAAGACAGAATTTCTTCAACTTTCGCGGGTGAGGGTTCAATCCCATCTGGCGTTATTTTAAAACCCAGAAAAATCACTCCCGCGTACACAAATTTGCTTTGTCGGGTCGGAGCGTGACTCCTTTACTTGCCAGGACTTTGAATAGCGTTTCAAGGTGGGAGAGATGCTCCTCAAAAGTATTTGAAAAAACCAATATATCATCGACATAAATGGCACAGAATTCTTTTACTTCGACAGGCAATATTTCATTCATTGCTCTAATAAAAGCACACGACGAGTCCCCGTATTCCAAATGATACTCTATTGAATATGTATTGCTTGCCCCCGAATAAAAAAGCAGTAAGCGGTCTACACTCTTCGTGGAGTTCTATCTGGTTGAACCGGACGTCACATTCTACCGTAGATAGCCACCTTTTCCATGGAATCGGCCTATTAGTTCTGTAACCAACTCTGGGCGTTCAGCATCACCTTCTATTCGTTTTATTCAAATTCCTTGCATCGAGACCAGATTGCGTGCTGTCCCCATCCCGTTTAGCGACAACAGTTATTGGGTTAACATATGGTGATGGCGCCCTAGAAATTATGCCTTCCCGTTGCATTATTTCCAGTGCTTTCATCGCGGCTTCTCTATGATTCATAGGAATCGGATAACTGTGTGATTTGAAAGGCTGTCTGTCCAAAATTCGGAATTTGTGTTTAATTCCATCAATCCTTCCGGGGCGGTAGGAAAACACTGAGACATTTTTCTCTAGCATTTTATTCAACTTGGCTTTTTGCGGGTCATCTAATGCACTATTTGTGGTTGTGCGTTTCCGTAACTCACTTAGTATCTCATTTCTTTCGTCGAGAATTACGCAGATATCCATTAAGATAGGATCCAATTTCGGCACTGTTTTTACGTCCATGACCTCGATTTGCTTAAAGCTATAGCCTCTACCGCTCTCAGTCCACTTAATTGTCCCTTTCGTCAACAGTCACTGTGAAATTTTTCCAGCTAATGCATGCCTTCTTTTCTTCTAGCACGTCCGACCCAATGATCAAATCAACTGTAAGCCCAGGCACTATTATTGCAGTTATTTCTATCATCTCCATAGCATTTCTATTGCCTCCGTACAAAAATCTACGCGAATTATCGCTTGTTCTGTCACCGTTTTAACCTTGGAACCAAAAGCAGGTACCAACCCAAATTTCCTTTTTACTGGTATTATTTAATTTCGGCACCGCTATCAATACTTCGTTTCACAAAATTGTCAGATATTGCGCTTATAGCACTTCCACTATCGAATAGTAATACGCAATCTCTTCCATTGACCATACACTTAACCATGGGGCATCTACCAATTTCCTTCCTATCTAATTCTTGCTCTAAATCATTTTCTTCAAAGGAATTCAAACCATCTCTCCAAAATGCATGTCTTCCTGTTGCATTATGCAGACAGTTGCTTTGGGAGAGGCCCCAGTGCAATCTCATAATTCCGTATTAACTTCAATTTGTTCGCCATTTTGAGGCGAAAGAGCATTGCATCCCGCTGTAGGCACACGCGGTTCATTTATTTTCTTGTCTTGCCACGTTTCTTGTCGTTCGGTCTTATACCATTCATCGACCCTGCGGGCGAGCTGGGAATCCTCGGTCGTTCCTGTGTTGTTGTCCCCTTTGGAATGAATTTCTAGGAATTTCCACCGTGTGAACCGTTCTGCCCCCCTCTCTGTCTACCTATCACGTCATGTCTGCCACCCCGGCTTCCTTTGTGTTCTTGCGGGCTTGCGGGTCCAGATCGGTTACCTTGTGAATCGATAGTATCTAACATCCGCAGGGTCTGAATGAATTCACTAAAATTTCTTCTATTGCTGGGAGTCAAAACCCTTCTAATATACGGCTTGAAGTGTCCAGCTATGGCTCCACAGATTTCCTGATCACTCATTGGTGGCTCGAGAAACCGGGCGTTCAACGCTACCTCAAATGCATAATCTTCTCTACTCACGCCAGAATTTCCGGATATGTTCCCCTAAAAATACACTGTCTACACTCTGCCTGTGCGTCAGGTCCCCAATAGGTTTCTAAAAATTCAGATTTGAATCGGTCGTACTCGCAACCGTCCGGTAATGACACCTGCATCCATATGCGAGCATGACCTACCAGTGCCTGCTGAACAACACGCATTCGTAAATCTGTCCGGAATATTCTTGATCTCTAGATAGTTTTCCAAATCTTTCAAAAATTGTTTAGGATGTGTCTCGTTATTATTATTTGAAAAAATCGGCATTTGAATGTCGATTGAACCAACAGGCATTCCGTGATCAATTCTGCCCCGCGTCCCAGATGCGCTACTAGGTACCTCATCACTGATTCTTTTCCAATTAGCAGTTTTCCATTGGTCTGCTCTTCGAACGTCGTCTGCCTCTGCGAGATTAATGACTGTTCTTCTCCGACCGCATCAATCCTTTGTTTTATAGACTCCGTCGATTGGTTTACTTCTTGTAATTTTGTCTTAAATTTTTCCTCCATCACCTGGATCATTTCCTCATTCTCCTTACATTTTCTATCATTTGTAGCCCTTAATTCGCAGACCGACTCTTGTGTTTCCCGGATTCTTTCCGCTGATTCATTACGAAATGTTTCTAACTCAATGACCCTTGCTTCGACTCCGGAAACTCTTTCAGTAACTGACGCAATTCCCTCGCGAAAATCTTGTTTCATTTCCGCTAATATCTGTTCGGTCCGACTTTGAGAATTTACTATGCTGTCCTGTATTTGTGTCAAAAAAAGAACCAGACTGTCCTGTGTGACATCCCGACTACCTGTAGTAGCTTCCCTCTCAGCTGACGCTTGAGTAGGTAACGGCACCTCCAGAGACAATAGGCTAGCTGCCCCGTCCTGCTGATCCGCGCCCGTTTCTGAGCGTGGTGCTACCGCTGGACACATTCCAGCTTCTGACGTGGACTCACTAACAACATTCGCAGATTTTGTTGGATCCATTTCACTTGTAGTTTACCAGAGCGAAGTTTCATAAAATTTTCAGCAGTTAAAATCCCCTTATTATGCTTTTCCAAAAATTATTGTCAGGACAGAACTGATATTTAACAATTTACTCACAAACCAACAACGGCGAGAAAAAGAAAAACTCAAAACCTATGTTACCACATTTTAAAACAAAGCAATGGTAGTTTGAACATACAAACAACAGGCAACCCAAAAAAAACTAGCAACAACATTTTAACAAATCGACATGATCTGAAAAAAAGTAAATCAACAACTACACAAACAAATGCGAATCTGCACTGCATCATAAAACTGCAATGGAATCATTAGCATATATTAATAGCATAAAAATTAATAGTTTTGTGCACTACTGTTAAATTATTTAAAGTAACTTGCATTACTGATATATTGAAAACTGGCTAGCCATGGCGAAAAAAAACGTAAACTTTAGAATTTTTGTATCACAAATAATTTTGAAAAATAATCCCCAAATTACGAATATGTCTAATTATAAAATCTTGGTCCCACGTGGCGCGCCATTGAAATGTCTGGGTTCGTTATGCCGAGAAAAACATTTTTTTTAATGGCATGAGATGAAAGATTTAATTATTAACAAAAAAAAGTTGTTTTAACATTTTTTTTAATTGCAAAAAAAACATGCTAACAATTTAAATGACACCCTCTAATTACAAAAAGGGAAATGTTACATTCATAAACTAAAATACAAAAAATACAAGTTGTTTAACATTACATCAAAAAAAATGAACTCAGCCAGCAAATGTAATGCTTTTAATTCTTAAATTGTTCCCGGCTAGCGTCGATCAGTTCCATAGTGTTTCACTACCAAGAAAATGGGGCTAAAAGACTCAAATTAAATTGTGACTTATCAGTTTCGTCGAGACGGTGGCTGCATGCTACAAACTGGAGCGGTCTCCTTCGAAACAGACATTCCTTGGAACGTTTCCCACGCGTAGAAAACAATCACGACAGCACTATGCCGTGACAAAACGTGGCGTCCACGTTGTTGTCCACACGCACACACCAGACGTGCGTGGTCTTCCGGGATCCACCCGGTAATCCAGTATACAACACACGTCCGTACAATGCGGGATCTTAACCCGAAGTGTCTCTCGCTACTCCTCTCCACTCACCCCCTCCCGGCTCCCCGGGGCGGGAGTCCTCTATACCTGGGTCCAACTGACAAAGGATTTAGCCACGCTGTCAACCTGCCGCCTCGCTGGAATTCCACACTCCGCCGTCTCACAAAACCGGCTGAGCGAAATATATTGAGAGGCGACAAAACATTGAAAACAGCAGAGGCTGGACATTACAAGACTCACTTGCGCAGTTTCTTGGAAGCTCCTTGGGGAGTGCGTGTTTGTGAGGAACCTCTCTTACGACTTTGCTTGCAGAACTTGAAGATACTCCACTTACAAAGAAACTTCAATAGATCTGCACGCAAAGACTCAGAATGTTCCTTACAACCAATACCACTCAAGGAAATCTTTCCCGAAACATGCTTCATCAAGCGTTTCAGAAGAAAGTTCTGGTAAGAGCAGTGTCTCAGCACTTTCTCCAACTGCTGCAGCACTCCTTCTACCACATCTGTTGCAGCAATTGTTGGGTAGGTAAGACACTGCTTATCAGGACAGCATTCTTTCTGAACTATAAAGGAATGTTCGGGGAGAACAGTGTCGGCAAAGATGGTGGCTTTGCATGAAGGACATGATACTTTGGAAAGCACAATATAGACAACATACCCGCTGATATAAGCAATGCATTTGCGCATCAGGCGTGAATGTACAGCCCAGTGGGACGGTTGTGGCAGAGATGCAGCAGCCACATCAGAGATCAAATCATTTGAAGGTAATGAAACTTCATCCTCTTCCAATGATTCACTCTCTGCTAACACATCAGTTGTTTGAGCCTTTGCTGTAGGCTGCATGAAACTGGTGAGGTTCGATATCAGCATCGAATCAGTAGCCTCACAATTGCCCATTTCCCTAATGCTCCTGTTGACAAGGTTATTGACTACACTGGTTTTGAGGGATGATACAAATTGATATCAAGTGGGATTTCTGTTATGATAACCATGCTGACGGATGACGCAGAAGAGATTTTCAATGGAGTCTTGATTGAGATTGCGTAACCACAGGCTCTTAATACCCATGCCAGATAATTTCTTCCACAGCATCCGCATAGCCCGAATATTGTCCACCCAGCCGCGCTGAAAGCTATTTTGCACCACTTGGCCATTATCATGACGAAATTCACACTTGGCTATCTTTACTATCATATCCTCCCAGAACTGCTAATGGGCACTCTTGGCACTCAAAGCACGTAGTAGAGGCTTCATACTTGAAGCAGCAAAACTGCCATTGAAGCTGTCAAATAACCTGTCACAGGCAAAAACAAAATCTGCAGTCACTCTTGCCTCAAAAGGAAGATTCATACGACGCCCCCGACCATCCAGAAGCCTGTCATATCCATCTCTCTCTTGAACAGCATAGGCAAGAAGAGAAAGCCCAACTGTACGGCTCAACACTTGAGCTGCAAGACATACCTTCATACTGTAGAACCCCTCTGGATAGATATGTTTCTCAGTGACTTTAGGAGCAAACCGTTCGCTTTTCTCACTATCTATTACAAACAGATCTTCGATATGAGACCAGTCTGCCACCCTACCATCAAAGTGAACCTTATATCTCCGGAAGTTGTTTCCTGAGACATTTTAGGAGATGGGGTGGGTCACAGATATTAACAATCTGTTCCCCACCCCACCTCGAAAAATACCCCGCGCCGCTCACTCCGTGTCTCGTCAATCAAGTCATTTACAGCTCTTACATTAGTTGCAGACATATCGTGCACAACTGCCACAACCTTCAACCCAATGGACTGTAATTTCACAATTACAGTCTTTATTAAAACCTTAACTTTACATGCTGGGGTTCTGGCATTACAAAGTAGTAGGCAACTGGTTGCTTCCACTTTTTTTTTAATGCCACGGACCATGAACACCAAGGCACGGTTAGCAGGCTGTCTAGTCCGCCCCAGGTGGCCCAAGTCGACAAACCCCACAATTTTATCCGCCGATACATCGTACTGAAATCCCTCACACAGAGAAATTTCATCGAAAATCAACGAACAAATTTTTTCGTGCAAACTCATGGTTTGAACATTTTCTGCCAGATGCGCAAATATCCCTTCACTTATACCAGTGTTGAAGGAATTGCCTGTAAGGAACGGGAAATGGTAACACGAGAAGGGAGAGCCAAAATCTGACTCAGGAGGCGGTAACATGACGGGCTACGCTTGTAGATAGCCATTGCCAGTGCCTTATCTTCAACTGTCCACCTGCGGCACTTTGGAGGAAGTGATGCATTGGCAATTTGTGACCTAAACAGAACTGACGCTAAAGGTGAAAGACAATTATCCACCTTCGAAACCAAAGACAACACAGAGTCTTTACATCTCTGGCTGAGTTTGGCACGAAAATGTGCTTCAGAACCAGCTTGTTCTTACGGCAAATTGTCCTATACAAGGTCTTCTTCCGTGGTGACAACTCTGCAACATTGTGGGCGTGAATTAAGCCTAAGACTCTACCCGCCCCCCTATATTGCAGAGATGATTTCCGGCTGGATGTAGGCGTTGAAGGGTAAGGCAATGGAAATGGCTGAAGTTCTCCACATGTGGCTTTTACTTCCTCCCCCCCTACCTGACCTCCAGCCCCAACTGCCTGACCTCCCACCCCCACTACTCGACCTCCTCCTCGCCATACCACCTCGGTCGACTCCAGCAGCTGACTCCCCTCTGCAGCTTCCATCCTCGCGTCATGAACTTACGGAGAACCTACAGAAAAAAAAGAAAAAAAATCCTCATTGCATCAGAACTGTAACTGAAATGAATCACTTGTCAGATGTGTTAAATAATTAATAAATAATAAGAGAAAGTTATAATATGTACAGTTAACAGATAAACCAAAGGGGTGATGGTTATACACCACTACACATAACAAACATTAAATTTTTATTGAGGATACTCTGGCACAGTTGTATCACATGAAGTAAAAGTAGAGAATAATGAGACACGTGCATCAGTTAAAAGGATGTGATACAAGGTTGTAGTCTATCCCATTACTATTCAACCTTATATGTGGAGGAAGCAATAAATGAAGTAAGAGAAAAGTTTTTATATGGTGTAAGTGTTCAAGGAGAAAAAATCAGTATGCTACGATTTGTTAATGACATTGTTTTGCTAGCAGAGCAAGGCTGATGATACTGAGAAGTTACTGAATGGCATGAACAAAATACTGAAGGAAGATTTTGAACTGTAAATCAAAGTAAGACAAAAGCGATGAGGTGTTGCAGAAATGACACCAATCCAGAAGATCAGAGTCTGAAGACAGCAAAAAAATACTACTTCTGCAATAATACCAATGAAACTTCTGTCATACAATGAAAATGAGGACGACTAGAGAAAATAAGTCATTTACCACAGATGAAGGCAGGAGGTCCAGGACTAACACACGGAAACTCTATAATATATTCTGATAAAAAACCTTTGGTTATGCTAAAGGTGATCCATGGGGCAAGGTGAACACGACCACCACGTGAAACCATTCATAACCAAAAACAATGATTTACTGCAAATTTGTAAAACGAGTTCATGTTCGACGACATCCTGCTTTCATCTGTGGTGGTGAGGTAACCACATCTGGAAGACAACCTTCAATACGTGCAGTCACACTCATACCAGAAACTGCATATCTATTTAATAAATTATTTTAGAACTATAATTCTTTCTAGATAAATCATACAAAAATAACTGGCCATCCATTGGTGATTGGGTTTGGATTGTTATTTGTGGAACAATTTATTAGTAAGTGGAAAGGAAGAAGTGACCATAACAAGTTGGCACTTAATTTTTCATAGAATATAGTGTAAGAATCATTTCTTGCAGATAATTAAAATTATTTATGACTGGGACCAACAGTTTCTCAGAAACACAAAAGGGCTTGAGCTTAACTTGATAATGAGCAAAATTAAGTAGTTCTTGAAAATTCACACATATAAGATACACATGCAAAAGTAATTTGGTAGGAAAAATGTCACTAGACCATATTCATTTCACAAATAATTGGTATATATACATCACAAGTCCAAAATACCCATAGCATAAACTGACACCGAAGTCAAAAGAAATTGCAGTTTTGTAAAGCATGAGCACTACACTGTCAAAGCAGCATTCAAGTAGTTGAAAAAGTAATTTACTTTCAAGTATGACAACAAAGTAAGTTTTGAAATAAAACTGACAGATGAAGTTTGGTGGGTTAGTGTTTTTTTACCAGCTACATACCTGATCTAACTTCTTCCAGAATATGTGGTTCATCTCGGGATTCTTCCACAGCCTCCTCAGGAGCAACATCATCATCAGGATCACCTAAGAACAAATTGTATTACCTACATTAAAAACAATTGATCAGATAATCCTCCACTGTTACAACAATTAGAAGTAGGCTCCCTACACATTTTCTAAAACTGAAATTACTAGTGGGCATAAAAAGTTGGCAAATAAAAAATTAAGTTTCATAGAACAGTAAACAAAAACAGATTATCATAACTATAGTCTCTCTATTTAACTAAAGAATGTTTTCAACGGTTGAAATGAGGGATTTACCTGTAACTGCAAATTCATCTACCGATGGAGGCTGTTGTTCCACTTCCAATAGCAACCCCGCAAATGGAGCTCCTGAAAAATAGTTGCTTGGTTACTAATTATTCTTTTGGCTTTGAAAACACAATATCTATGCTTCAAAGGCAAAAAATAAATATTTGAAAAATGATACATTTACGTTTTTACTCTTCGATGTTACAACGGAAGATGTACCAACAGTACCAACTTAATTCAAACAGCATCGTGCGAGCTTATAAGTTAATGAATTTCAGTCAACAAAGGCATTAAATACATGTGCTCTTCTATTACCTTTAGTAGGGAGAGCATAGGGCATCAAATATTTGCTTCTAGGACCCAACCTACAGTTATCCTCAAAATGTAGAAAACACAGGTGTTTTTTGCTAACATCCTGAGTCAAGCCCCATAATTTTTTCCACATCTCACAAACTTCAGGCCTTTTAACTGGAAACTTGTGAAGCGTTATTCCCTCCTCTTTGCAACGTCTACTCCGAGAATCCAAACCGCACACCACACAGGAAGGCATTCTAAAAACGAATATAAATGAAGAATTACTTACACACACCGATAAAAATAATATTTTACAATATACACGATATAATAATGAGACATATTACACTTACTTGCAGATTATTCACGTAGAAAGAAACAGAAGAGCAGATAATGCAGCAGAAACAATCAGACCTTTCTCTGAAAACAAAGCATGCAACAGAGACAATAGAATTCAAACTTTTTCCGCCAGTAACGGACCTAGCGATACCTAGCGGCTAAAATGTTAACTGCGTGAAGGCCGATTACTGATGTCAGCGCCCCTAACAACGGCGCAACGAACTACTACCACATGCTTACTGTCCCACCATGGAGGAAGGAAATATATTGAGGAGAAGTGAGGTTAAATTGGTGAAGCATGCGCAGTGGCGGCAGCGGCGATAATGCGCTTCCAAACAATTGCGATGTTCCCAGTATATCCCGAAAACTAAGCAAGATATCGAAAAATTTTATTCTCTATTTTCGATTTGTCTCGTCGTGTTACATAAGAATCGAATCATTAAATTTGACTTTTGCGAAATTTTTCTTCTCGATTTCAACTCAAGACACCTCACTTTTGATACAGTACCAAGGGCGTATCCAGGATCAGAACTAGAGGGGGGCAGGATTTGAACTAAGGGGGGCAACTCATTTTGGTTTCGAGGAAGTGGGGTGGGGGACTGAAACCTATTCAGGAAACTATTTTTATCATTGATTAATATAGTAACCCAACTACTTAATCTAAGGACCTACTATGTAGTTAATTAAGATCGTAAGTTAGTTCGTTTTTTATGTAAACATTAATTGTCTCGGATTTTCAATTTCAGTAATTTTGTTTGTCAATATCTCATGGTTTCTTTCACGAAATTTCGATGCACACTCATCAGACATAATCCAGTCAATCTTTCTCTCCCAAAGTGCTCCTGAACTAGTTCTTCACTCGTCGAAGCGTACTGAAGGCAACTTAATTTTTCTTCTAGGGGGGGGGGGCAGCAGCCCCCCTCTGCCCCTCGCTGGATACGCCCATGTACAGTACTGTATATCTCTAGAACTAGGTGAGATATCGAAAATTTTTATTGTTTATTTCTCATTTGTCTCGTCTTTTTAAATAAGAATCCATCATCAAATTTGACTTTGACCAATTTTTTCTTCTGAATTTCAACCAAA
>JARYHS010007422.1:0-13000 GCA_031002005.1 Vandiemenella viatica
TGTAGTAACATTTTCTGGGAGTCCGTGAATTATGAATTAATAAGCACAAGATGCCATAACAAGTGTTCATGTAGACGTCACGACTTCACATCACATTCACATGCAATCCAGCCTGAGACAAGATAAGAGAGTTTCTATTACCCAGTTAAGCTCCATGACCCATCTTCTACCCCGTAAGGAAACGAATGGAACCACTTGCCTTGCACAGTGTGACAGTGTTGTTGTAAGTGTGGATGACAGTGATAGTATGTGTGTTGAGTTCAGAGTATTGTGGATGATAGATGAAAGAAGGGAGAGGATAAAGGCGTATGAAGACTGTTCAGGCCTGCTCTTCCGAAAGACACGTGGTGATATCCTGATTATTATTAAATCAACCCATCAAATAAAACACGAAATTAAAAGAATAACCATAGAAGTCTATTAAGGTTACATTTAATTTTTTCTAAATAAATACAGTCAGAGTTGTTGACTAAATGCTAATAGATGCTCCTGTCACAACGATATTCAAGGCGTACTACAGTAAAACCTCAGCTTAAATGCCTCTATTTTCGTAATTGTGATATGTAAGGATCTATCTTTCTGTCCCATCATAAAGGATGAAAAACTCATAACTTCGCAGTTTCTCGTGTGTACGTTTATACGCAAGTTACATAATGAATTTTATAATTTGATTTAATTGAGCACATACCCCAGTTAACAGACAGCAGAAACATTTAAGATTTCTCTCTGGTTAACTTCTAACATTTCTGTCCGGTCTACTATTACGTTTGGTATTAGGTTGTTAGTACTACTTATTACCGAGCGTAGTGGTTGGGAGGGAACACTGAAACCTTGCATATGGGAGGACGAAGGTTCAAATCCCCGTCCGGTCATCCAGATTTAGGATTTCTAAGATTTCCAGGAATCACTGCACCCAAATGCTTGGATAGTTCATGCAAAAGGCGATAGCTAAATTCCATCCACTTCAGCCACGTCAGCCTCTGCCATCTCCTATTACCTCGACCTCGATGAGAAGGAAACCCATAAGGGAAAAAAAAAAAAAAAAAAAAAAAAAAAAAAAAAAAAAAAAAAAACAAGGGTTCAGAATTTTAGGACAACTCATATTTTTTCCCTGCCTTCTTTTTGAGCTGAAATGCTGAATTAAACACTGATTCAACGTTTCTGATTGTATTTAAATGTATTTTATATAGCATATAAATGCATATTCAGACCATTTTTCTAGTTTTGGTCTTATTTCGATAATATTTATGGTCATATTTTGAGAAAAAATCTGGTAGTTTTTTTTAATAGTACCGGGAATTCACTAGATATAGATGAAATCAAGCTAATTACACAGAACTGTAGTTCTGCTACACAGATGGTGAACATTTGGTTTTCAGAAACCCAACCCCCATAATGTTTGTCAATGTTCTTTACACATATTCACAGTTTTTATCTACTGTTTTTGGATTATCGATACAGAGCAGAGTTTTCGAAAGATATTAATGATAGATTGGTGCTCTTAGACCACATTTAGAACACAATTAGTTTTTTGCCACCAGCAACCACCTTGACCCCCTCCCCCTCTCCTTTCAAAAATTGTATTTTGGCTCAGCTTTCGTCGTTTCCAATGCAATAACAAATCTTACAGTGTGCCTGCTTAGTCAGCGGCTGCACTGACGTATACGCACATAGTGGCCCGCAAGGTTATTTGGGTTGGCCACCCTTGACCTAAGCAAATGTTTCAACAGTGTTGTTTTATCAATCTTAGGGGGTCAACGGAAATCTGAAGTGAGGTTTTGAAAATTGTTGTTGGACTGTAGAACTAAATAAAAAAAAAAGTGTACAAATGGCGTGAAAGTCGATTTTAGGGGGTATTTCGTCGAAATGTAGGGGTGTAACCGGCTTTGGATGGGTGAGACCTAAAAAAAAAAAAGTCTCAAAATGTTGCGAGGCCGATTTATAGGGAGGGGGGTGTCTCACGGACCAGATCTTACCAGAAAGGGGAGGGGGTGGAAATCCGGAAAAACAACTCACGTAATTTAAGGATGCCCCCTTACAAATACACAAAAGTCAAGATTTCCATCACACATCTTTTGGGTTTTATAAGTCGTACTCATTATGAATCTGATTTTAGTAAAAATTATGGCATACATATTGGCGAAGCAATTTTTTTTTATTTTAAAGAATATATTAGTCATCCATAACACCGAGGTGAACGTTTCTATTTTGGAATGTGAACTTGATTTACATCTTACTAGATTTAGCCTTATTTTTACAAGATTAGTTTTTGTGATATTGCTTTTATAAAATGGAATCGATCCTTTCTTCCGGTGTATTGAATTCCGATATTGATACATTTAAACATATCGATATATCAAAAATCCAGTATTTTGAAGAATATCAACAACCTTCCGTAGCCATTAACGTGCGCAACCACATTGCCAATTTACAACCAATTTTATGACAGCGAAGTTCACTTATTAAACAATTTCAATAGCCCCAAGTATCGAGATATACGTTACTTAATACTTATAACGGGAGTAACCAATATTCCCAAATTAGCGCAACTTCCCAGCACATCCATTTTCCCCGATTTACTGTACCGATCTACTTTTGACCTTTACAAATTTCAACTTTAAATTGATTCAACGATTTTGGTAAATTATTCATAAATTCTCTGGGTAAGTTATTCCAATACATGACACCCTTACCTACAAAAGAAAATCTTCCCGTACCCTTGTGCCTGAAATCGACTGCCAGCTTGCGGACATTTTGTTTTACTGATGCCTATGTTTATCTAGTTCAGCTTACATGCGTAAAACTTAGTTGAGGCGCCAAATTGACTTATTAAACAGGTTTGTCATAGGCAAAGTGAAGAACGAACTATAGTTCTCTCAGATCGCTTGCTTTCTTCACCCACTGGGGTCAACGTAATTTCACAGTTTTGTGTCATTGTATTGCTGATATGGTTATTGGAATAATTTAAATTAGCGAAAGGAATGCTGTACTGTTTTCCTAAGCAGGCCTCCCCCATTTTCCTTTGGAGGGTACTTTGAAATGGATTGAGATACGGGAGATCCAGTTGAATTATTGTTTCCACGGTAAAAGATCTATTTTTTTAAAATGTAAATATAATATCAAATGGGAAGATCCTGATTTTTAATACATTAAAAAAAAAAAAACAATATTCAGAAGAAATTTGATTTAAAATGGAAACAAAATTTAGTAGTAATAAGAACAAGTGGCTGTATAAAAGGGATATTAGTATTAAATGACATGCAGTCGATGATTGCGAATGCTAATTCTACTTAGTGGAATTATTCTGGGTCCGTATACAGACTCATCTCCCCTTTTGCTCATATGATTGTCGTACCGTGATGGTGTCCTGTTCCTGAAACTGGGTTAGCTGGTTCTAGTCCTGGGGATGGGAGAAATATTCATAATCGGGACTCGGTTAGCAAGGTAGGCGTACAATTCCATTTATTTTTATTTTTATTTTTTTACGTCTCTCAACAGCGAGGTCTTTAGAGACGGGAAAGGATGGGGGGCAAGGAATGGGAAGGAATTAGCCATGTCCTTTTTAAGGAAGCATCCGGGCATTTGCCTGGAGTGATTTGGGAAAGCATGGAAAACCCAAATCTGGATGCCCGGACGGGGATTCGAACCGCCGTCCTCCCGAATGCGAGGCTAGAACCTATCCCAAATCCCAAATCACCAGATTGTCTACCAAAGTCCAAAACCTCTCCGCAATGCGTGTGGAGTGAGGTCATGCGATGCCATTGACGCTAACTCATCTCTCGGATGAGAACTTAAGGTGGCGGTTCTTGGGTGTCTTTCGGAAGGGTAGGCCCGAATGAGCCGGTACGAGCTTTGCGCCTTCTCCCTTTCTTCATGTTTCATTAATTCGCAAACAACACACAACACAATCATCCGCATAAAATAGCAACACGTGGAAACATTACCACCATTGGGGAATGTGTTATACTTCGCAAGAAAGGTGCCTTGAAGGAGCAACTCCCTTTAGGACAGTCAGAGAGACTGGGCTGCCGGGTAACGGTCATGATCATCATCACATACAGAGACATGCTTCCACTTTTCTTTCCTATAATTTTTTTTAAATTACGATTTAACGACTTGTGGACATTAGAGTCATTACAGAAGGAGGAATTCGGTCATAGCCTTCTAAAGGAACTATCTTGGCATTCAATTGAATTATTTGTGAATGCAAAACCGAAATCTGGATGGGCTGCCGGAGATTCAAACCCGCGTCCTCCCAAACGCCAGGCGTAAAAGGTAAGTTCTCATCAACCAAGCTCGGTTCTTTCTCCCGTCCGTGTAAGTGAAAATGACGTTAATGAGCGTTGTGTGTTGCTTAATGATGAAAGTACTACAGGGTGAAATCCATTGCCGGTTTATTCAGGCTTACTACTCTGAAGGACATTTTGTCCCTTAAGTTAAATTTTTCATTCGACGATCCTTTCTCCTGTCAGTGTAAGTGAAAATGCTTTAAGCGTTATGTGTTGCGTAATGATGAAAGTACTAGAGCGTGAAATCCATTGCCGGTTTATTCACTGGGTTAACTATTGTCCCTTAAGTTAAACTCATCATTCGACGAATGAATCGCAATCGACAGTGCATTACGATATCATTTCATACAAACTGTTGAAAGGCTTGGGATTTAATCCAAGCGTGTAATACAAAATATTGAGATTAGGAGTTATGTGAAACCATCTCATTTGTCCTGCTGCGTAAGTGTTGGATGGTGAAGAGTTTTACACCATCAGTTGGATCCAACCACCCTTGCGTTGAGCTCAAACCACAGTCACACTATTTTGGGGACTCAGGCAACATTGATGGCGTTAATCTGTATAGCGGCAATAAATGAAAAGCTGTTCCACTCTATGTAGACACAGGAAACATATGAGCTGTCTGATGTACCCAAGAACTGAACGCACAGAGATTGTTGACGGACCAATAAATTTGATACCTAGTTTTCGGATGCATCGCCTTTCAAGTCTTACCCGACAATACAAATTTTCCTGTTTCAGGGGACTTTCTTCTAAAAAATTACTGGATCCAGTGTACCATATTTCTTACATGGTACAGCCACCAAAACCGTAAATTTTGGGATACTGTCTGGCAGGAGCCTTCTGGCATTCGAAATGTGTACCACGAATAACCCCTATATCCGCAATGACGATGTATTCGATGGAAACACAAAACCTTTTACCAATTAAACAGTTCCCCAAGCAACCGCGATATGCCGGCTGGTGATAAAGTACCTCCAGCGCAATACGCTGACTACACAAGCTCTTTACAGTTGCCAACAACATGCAGGACGTGAATGCAAAATACTGCAGACAGCATTAGACAAAGACGACACTTGGAGCAGCCGAAGAAAAGTAAAAGTAAACGCTAACCAATGTATTTCACAAAGTAAAGTGCAATATCTTTACAAAACTAAATTTTAATGAACGAAGTTCTCAATTAGTATGTCACTTATAGATCCCATTGGAAAGTAAGCTTCTTTTTCGACATCAAGTTTTGCAGCACAGGAGAAAAGTACTTGCAAACTTTCTTAACTTATATCCCATTATGAAAGGATCTCATCAGAGAAACAAAACTTAGAATCTAATCACCATCTTCTCACCAGCCCTACTATACGGATGCGAAGTCTAGGACATGGCATCAAACATCAACATAGCATACATATAGCGACTGCAGAATAAATTTCTACGTCACATACTAAACGCACACTACAGAACTATAATCGCAGAGCTTCATGCCGTCATCTGTTCCGTTCACAAAACTAGCAATAGTAAACCAAACAAAATTGTTAATCAACCTGACAGGAGCAGTATGAGACCTTCATGAGCTGTTCCTTACTATTGGTTATAAGGGCGCTAACGACCCCGCTGTCGACGCGCCCTAAAGCAACAACAACAACAACAACTATTGGTTGTAACACAAAAGGTAGCATTAATACAAAGTGCCATTAGGAATTAGAAGGTGTAAAGTAGACGAAGCCACTTAAGATTTTCGCTGAAGATCATAACTCTGCTACCACCTTGAGAGCGTAAATAAATTACTACTCCAAACCCACCTCATCTTACAAAGAAACTGAAGCTACAAAAAATGTAGCTGGGCTTAGTGGCAAGCCTTTAAAAAATTGTGTGCCTTTGCGATCCAGTTAGGTATTTTGTTTTATAGTATGTGAAGACTACTAAAATATACCTACGGGTCATCAAAATACGTAAACTTTCCAAATTAGCTGTCATTTTTAAGGCTTGCTAGAAACAAATGATGCGCACAACGCGTTAAATATTTTCCTACAACCTAAGTGTAGTGGGAGAGGTGGAGATCCAAGAAGGGGGAAAAACGGAACTGCTCTTCTGCTTTTCCTTTACCAACATTTCTTTGATAGTTTATCCGTGGATTAACAACACAAATATCAAATCTCGCATGATTAAATCGCAGGCACAGGCAATTATATTAATTATTATACAGGGTGTCCACAAATGAATATCGGGGTTTTAATGCTTTATAAGATTTATTACATTATCCTTACAGTTATAAATGATATGTCAAATGAAAGAGCAACTCAAACAGTTTTATATACAAGCTTACAAGTGTTCTATGTGGGCACCATTTGTCACACGGCACACATCAAGTCTGTAGCCGAGTTCTTCCCAAACATTGAGCAGTGTGTCTTCAGTAACTGTTGCAACAGCTGCTTCAATCCTCTGTCGTAATTCAAGGAAGTCGGCTGGTAACGGAGGCACATACACACGATCCTTGATGAAACCCCAAAGGTAGAAATCGCATGGTGTTAGGTTAGGTGAACGTGGAGGCCACGCATAGCAAGCTCTGTCATTGGGCCCCTTGCGGCCAATCCAGCGGTCGGGTACAGTTACGTTCAACTAACCGCGTACTTCGTTATGCCAGTGAGGTGGCGCACCATCTTGCTGGAAAATGAAGTTCTCTGGTTCATATTGTTCCAACTGAGGGAAGAGCCATTGCTCTAGTGTATCAAGGTAAGAAGTACCAGTTACAGTCGGTTCATCAAAAAAAAAAAAAAAGGTCCGTAAACTTTCCGCCGGGATACGGCACAAAAAACATTGATTTTAGGGGAGTCTCGTTGCACTTGTACGATCTCTTGAGGATTTTCTGAGCCCCAGATCCGCACATTATGAGTGTTAACATGTCCACTGAGGTGAAAGGTCGATTCATCACTGAAGACAACATGATGTAGAAAATCTTCATCGTCATGTAACAACATTTCGTTAGCGAATTTGGCACGTAAACCATGGTCTGCAGGCTTTAGAGCCTGTAACAACTGTAAACGGTAAGGACGTAGTTGCAAGCGTTTCCTTAAAACTTTCCAAACAGTCGACTTAGAAATTTCTAATTCGCGACTAGCCTTCCGAACAGATTTGTTTGGGCTACGAGTGAACGACTCTCTCACTCGCTCAACAGTCTCTTCGCTAACTCTTGGTCGTCCCGCGCTCTTCCCTTTACAAAGGCAGCCTGTATCTTCAAACTGATGATACCATCTACGGATGTTATTGTCACTTGGAGGATCACGCCCGAACTTAATGCGGAACGCACGCTGCACAGTAACTACAGATTCAGTCTTTGCAAACTGTAAAACACAAAACGCTTTCTCTTCACTAGTCGCCATCTTTGCTACTACCGCATTCTAGCGGAATCGCAGCGGAAACATTTCACGCACATGCACACTAGTGCCAACGAACAAAACTGTTTGAGTTGCTCTTTCATTTGACATATCATTTATAACTGTATTTGAACGGGTCATATGATCTTGTAACAATTTCCCTATTAGCTTAATTTTCCTTTACATGCATTTTGGGTTTAATAGTTTGGCGTATATTGTTCAGCACCCGTTACCCGCAAAACAAAAGTTCCACACTACCTGAAATCAGATGCTACCCCTTATTATTTGTCCAATGGCCGTGCAGCCTCATTACCAATGTATGCATTGTTCGTACCTATTGTTATCTTAACCTATTCCAGTGACTCCCAACCCAGTTCAACCCAGCTCATGTCACTGATTTGTTCTCCTGCAATTTTTACAAACAAATTAACTCTTCTCCTTTGCAGCTCCTCCAAATCATGTAATTAATACTCATTTGCGTCTTCGACGTGTTTTTTCTAACAGTTTTATTTTTTATTATTTTTATCGAACTACCATTTGCAGGTAACTTTGACCGAGTGGATCTTGTTGGACGCGTACGGTACATTAAAGGTTTGAAATTTCAAACAGTAATTTTGGTTTTATTGAAATGCAGCATGGACCAGGATTAATTGATAAATATCCGCTCAAGCCTCGCATTTCGCAGACCTAAAAAAAAGGGCAACAATTTCGTGAAGTGCTGCCCAGCATCTGTCAACGAAATCTGTAAATTTTTGGCTGTTTTATTTTGCTTTTTTCTCTGCGTATAATGTGTAATTTTGAGTAAACCTTTTTGGCTATCATAACCGGACTTAGATCTTTTGCCTGTAAACTTCTGTCGGAATTAAAACTGTAACAATCTTCGTATGCACAATAGAAAGAGTAACAAGTCAATGACAATATTTACAGAATCCAAAGATAAAAATTGGAAGTTCGTTGTCACAAAAATAAAAAGTTTAAGCTGATTATTTTTTATATATAAAATTGATTTCGTATCTTTTTCTGAACGTTAACGATTAATTAAACGTTAATCTTTTATATGGTATGTGACCTCTGAATTGTTTTAAGAATCTTTGTTATGTTTGATGCATTGTGTATAATCTGAATTGTATTTGGAATATTTGGTGCATATCTTGTGCTGTTGCGAACATATTTCTTCCTCCGATGTCTGGTCACGTAGTCTCTTAAGATATACTGCAAATTTTTGCATTAGATTCTAATGTTTCAAACCGTGATTTTGCATTATACCATACCAAAGATATCTACTAGCACAAACCACCGCAGATTCGTATGTGTAGAGAAGAGATAACGAGGTATTACGCTTACGGTTTACGTCATCAATTTACCTACAGATTATAGACATGTAGAACCTTTGAACTGGATCCTGCCTTCACATCCACACATTTCCTAACAGTCCCTGAAATATTACTTTTTCTTGTGCCCTCCGACGCGGCTTTGTACAGAGCAGTCTGCGAGCTCAGGAAAGCGTGTCATCATTAATTAAAAGCCACAATGCGTTGTGTTGAGTCAGATGACACGATTGCGGAAGCGTGCGTGCAGTAACCTTGGGCCAAATTGGAGCATGTTTACTAACAAGAGAATGCAGACTTCCGAAAATAGTGCTGGGGGCTAAGTAGTGACTGATTTAGAACTGCTTCCATCGACACAAGTATCTCCTACGTCACCAAAAGTGTCTAGTAACGCGTTCTCAAACCCAGCATTGACCGTCTTCAGAAAACAATCGTGTAAAATTTTTCTCGAGCAGATCCCTCAGCGTTGTTCGGCCACCTAAGTACCAATGATTCAGTTTGATACATAGTCCACCTTGGTAGAGGCTACCATAAACTAATCCGCTAATCCTAACGAGGGAATCTGAGCTACACAGCTTCCTAGCGCACTTCACATGAACAAAGAAATATAAGAATTGAGGATCACTTTTAGAAACTATTAGCTAACAGACTGTATTCTCGAAAATTGAGTCGTTTTATCATGGGGTTTGCTTCATATCCCGTCTTCACGATTTATAACCAATTACTGAGTTCTTTCTGCAAATCATAAATCCAGATAACAAAGGAGGAAGACGCCTGAAGTTGCTAATTATTCTCTATCAGATAATTCAACCCTGAAAAGCGGTTACAGCTGATAATGCAAAGAATTAATAATTTGTACAAAATTTCAAAAGAAAATATGCCTTTTTAAATGCATCATACTAGTTTCAAGCAAACTTACATCCCGTTGGTTTCGAATAGGATGATGACACGAACTGTGACATTGATGAAAGGTTTTGTTGGCGCCTGTAAAAGTTAATTCGGTGTTTTCGCTATCGAGATTGCGACATGTTGTCATTAAGATTTAACGTTCTTCGTGGCTGTAAGTGGAATCTATTTTCCGCGTGTTGTTGAGATGGTTGAGTAACAATTACGGTAAGATCCCATACTAATTAATATTTGGATGTTAAGTTGGTATTTTGGCTGTACTGCTACATAACGCATCCATTACCAACCATTCTCATCATTTCTTGTGCTTCTGTCAGAGCAAGGCAATTAGATACCTCGCAACTATCCGTCTTCAATAGTCCGTTTCGCTGTCAGATAGAAAGTTACGTTGTGTTGTGATCCTGAGCAGTTTTTAATTTAGAAAAAAATATTTTGAATAGCTCATCGACAACGAGGTAATTTGAGCCAGGATTAGATTGTGAACAAGGAAACATATTGGTCGTGGCCTTCGTTGATTAAATCATCTCAGCATTGACATGGAGTCATTTGAGAAAACAATGGCAAAACTAAATCAGAGTGGTCGCATTGAGATCAAAACGGATAGCAAGTCCGAAAGTTAACACTCATTCCAAATTCAGTAAGCAAAATTGAAATATTTTTTCTGTTTGAGAGGCTCCTGACCCAATGTTGATTATACTACCGACACTGGTCTGCGTATACTATTCTTGAGGGCCGGCATTTCGGTTTTCTACGATTTCCGGAAATAATACCGTGCCGATTGGCCATGTCCACATTTCTTGCAGTCCACTCCAGTTCATATCCACTCTCGTCTCTAGTCACGTCGACATCGACGAATCGTTAAGTCCAAAATGTGTAAAGTGCCAATACTGTGCCGTGTCGCCGCTGACATGGTGGCAGACTGCTGACGGAGGTGTCGGCTGACTTCCGTCCCGCCAGCGAGTCGAGAGTGAAAGCAGCTCTGCTGGCTGTTACCTAACTCGTCGCGGACCCACAAAGAAAGTCTGCACACTCAACTACATCACGCTCTCTGACCCACATAGTTCACGCACTAGCTGACCCTCCAGCGCGTCGGAGTCGTCCTAGCGTAGTCGAGTAGCTTTCTGTGTTGTGGAATGGACGACACGAGAAAGTCTGTGTAGTATGATTGCCGCAGTTACCCAGTCGTTTGTAACCTGGCTGCTAATAGGCTAACACAGTAGCCGTATATCACGGCATATCTGCTTCTTAGTGACCTATAGCGGCGACTTCATATCCTCTAACGCCATTGAAATTACCTTATACTTGGGTGCAAGTTCTGAGATTCATACGATTTTTTGTTTTCCCCGGAGTGAGATAGGAAAATAGGAAAGAGTTAGCCACAAGTCAGCACCGTTCATTGCACGAAAGCTGTGTCATAGCACTTAAAAACAATTGTTTTCTCTTCTTGCGTGCAGTGACACCCAAACAACACTCAACGTCAGTTGACTACCACATGAGGTAAGTGTATCAAGGACTATAAAATGTGCATTCGTGGGGAAATAGTTCAAAGAAGCGAGAACGTTGCGTGGGAAGAGCGGAAGTAGCCCCGGATACGTATCAACCGGTTTGACGACATGATTTGCCGTGTGGTGCAACTAGTTATGCACGTATCACGTATTGATTCTTGAAGATGTAGTTAGCTTTTCTCGAAAATACGGGAAGTAACAGCTGACAAACAGTCAGAGGCTGCATGCCGAGGCTTTCGTCATGAAGCGTGATAGCAGTATGTATGGTGGTTCCATTTCATTAATTGTCGCAATGCATAAGACATTGATGCCTCGTAAGCAACATTCACTCATTGGCTAATGTGAAATTACGAAACTGTCCTGACTATCGAATGTGATAGTTTAGCTGTTTAAGGGAAGCTTGAAATCCTGTGACGTCCCATTCAGGGTTACTCTAACGATAGAGAACAAGGGACCATTCTTCCGAGGGGTGAATCGTCATCAACATTGTCGTGCTTCAATCCAAACATTCTGTGAAGATGTTTGTGACTTAACCCAGGTCTTTGATACACAGTCTAGTCACGAATCACGCTATTCCCGATGGCAAAGATTTTCCTACCACCGGGAGTCAAACCACCTAACCTACTCAGATACCATACCTATGTCGCAACGCCCTGAAGCAGCGAGGCAGGTTTGAAGCTTTGGTACATACACTCTCCAGCTTCGATATAGAGACTCTCTACCAGTTTTAGGGTGTGTTAAATTCCTCATTGTTGTCATTGGTTTCCTTGGATGAATCACAGTATCTGCCTCTTCAAGTAAATTTGTTTGGGGCATGTAAACTGAGAAATTGCCAATTCATAACGAAAACTGTATATCCTCAGTTAGCGTAAATCTAGAATACACGTTCAAACATAAACAGCTTTGTTACAAGATATCCTCACCTTCGATATCTCCAGAGTTTTGTATTTTTTTTTTTTTTTTTTTTTTTGTCGTCAGTCTTTCGACTGGTTTGATGCAATCCTCCATCCTTTCCTATCCTGTGCTAACCTCTTCATTTCTACATACCCCTTACAGCCCACGTCATCAATTATCTGTTTCATATATTCTAATCTCTGTCTTCCTCTACAGTTCTTACCTTCGAATGTTCCCTCCACTAACAGGTTAACCAATCCAGCATGTCTCAAAATATGACCTACCAGCCTGTCTCTTCTTTCTGTAAGCTTCTTCCATAAACTTCTTTCTCACCCATCATTTCCAAAACTCGTTCATTTCTTACTTTGTCTGTCCACTTAATTTTCAGCATTCTTCTGTAACACCACATTTCAAATGTTTCAATTTTCTTTCTTTCCGGTATTCCTAAAGTCCATGTTTCACTACCATAAAGTGCTGTGCACCATACGTCGAGTTTTAAAGAGTTCTATCTAATTCCTAGATCAATATTTGAACTAAAAGATTTCTCTTTTTCATGAAGGCTCTTTTTGCTAGTGCTATTCTTGCTTTTAACATCATCCTTGCTTCGGCCATCAGTTGTAATTTTTCTTCCCAAGTAACATAATACACTAACTACTCCTATTGCATCCGATCCTATTTTGATATTTAATCTACTGTAATTGGTATCATTC
>JARYHS010007423.1:0-10190 GCA_031002005.1 Vandiemenella viatica
CTCTACGCAGAAAACTGTTAACAACATGACTCAGAATCAAAATGTTCAATTGACACTTTTCTGTTTTCAGGTCAAAAAGTAAGAACTAAGCCATTTATTAACAATGCCATGCATAACATGATACTTTAATTTTTTGTATACGAATTTCATCATTAACACAGTAAAATAATTTAGAAAAGTCACAAAAAATTCCTACAGATAGCAGTATATCATATTTTCCTTATAAAATTTTGTCAGTGAATACAAATATGGCTTGTCAGTTGAATGTCCCTTGGTTAGAATATATTTATTTGTAGGGTGCTGGTAAACTCTGTTGTACATTGCTTCATCAAAAATTATTAGAAGTCTGTTAGTAATGAAAAAAGTTGGTAGAACAATACATCTAATTATCCCCTTTTTATAGATTGGTTTGACTTCAGCACACTTAAGCTTATCTGCTAATTTGAGCTATATAAAACAGATAACTCAGTAGGGGAGTGCAGATAGATCTTTTATTTATTTATTTTTGTTTACCCTCAAGAAAGGCTGCAACTTAACACCACTTATAATAGGAATACCGCTTTAACTCATCTGGCATCCTCTGATCTCATCAGCAATGAGAAGCAAAAGTTTCCTTTTGCCTCTGAAATTCAGATAGATTTCATGACGAGTATATCTGTTCTCTTCAATGCAGGCCACATCAATCAAACCAATATACAAATTTGCAGACTACCAGAGAACACTTTCCAATCATATATTTTTAAGCTTAATATTATGCCACATCCAGGATTTATCATAATTCTTCTTTATACCCACATATCCCACATTTGCCTGATGTTTGTTCCTGGAAGTGTAAGAAATTGCTTCCTCAACTGAAGCAATGGTCCCCCCGCAGTTACAGTATGATCTTGTTTGAGGAGTCAATCCCTACACCCTTCCAATTTTTAACTACACTTCCAAGATCTGAATTGGGTTTGAATATATGAAGCTTAAGATAATGATATTGAGAGGTAGAGGATTCTATAAAATCAATCAAGAGATTCATGACTTGGTATGTACCTGTATTGTCTGGATATTTCCTAGAAAATAGTTTCATTTTATGATTACTAAACATCATGTTTGCTGCAATTAGATTGTCATAAAATCCAAATATCCTGACTCCTCATTCTTTTCTTTTTTTCTACTGAGGTTACCCTTTTGAAGTGGGTTTAAACTTAACGCTTCATCTGTTTACTGATAGTTACTCTCAATTATGGATGAGTTTCTTGACTCTGTCGTTTGATGGAAGCTTGGAAAGGTGCCAGTTGTGTGAGCTCAGAACTCGCATACTGGCCTTCATGAGCATTATTTCCAGTTGCATTCCACAGCTGACATGTGTCCTGTCACTGTCTGAAAAGAGCCTTGCCTTCTTCTGATTCCACTCACACTACAACTACCACTACACTCATGAACTTGCCCCATATTTCAACCAGGTTCTGCATAATTAAGAATTCTCCCAAAATATTGTACATTAAGTTCCTCTTGTTTTTGTGTCTTCATAGCCCTCTCATTTAGAAAATGGAAAAATGATATACTTCTTGAATGATACTATTACAGTTTTAAATGACCTGTCATAAAAAAAAAAACCAGATACTGCAACTCATATTTCCAAGATATTATTGAGATAGTGACATTCAATAAAAAAAAAAATGCCTAAAAGATTGTGTCTGAGTGGAAAGCTATCAGTGAAAGGAGTTGCATAAAATTCATACGTGTATGCATAGATAAAAGTTTTAAATAGATCCAACAAATTAAATGGGTTCTTAAAAACTTAGTCCTGTAACTTTCTCATTAACAATAACTAGATTAGCTGATATGGCTACTATGAATTTGGTATAATTTGCATTTTTTCCCCTGTTTAACTGCTGCTTAAATTTTTTAGCAGTATTGAAGTTACAAACATCGTTCAATTAGTAATGCAACAAATTTTTTTTACTGCCAATTTTGGTTGGAAAACCGGACATTTTTTGTGGAAGATTTTCAAACATTCCTGCTTCGTCTCGTATAGTAGGTGACAGCACTATACGGGGCTGTTAAAATGGTGTCTGTAATGGATGTGCGTTCCAAATAATGGGCAGTGATTGAGTTTCTTTTGGTGGAAAACCAGCGCATCTCAGATATTCATAGGCGCTTGCAGAATGTCTACAGTGATGTGGCAGTGGACATAAGCACAGTGAGTCATTGGGCAAAGTGTGTGTCATCATCGCCACAAGGTCTAGCAGTACTGTCTGATCTCCCGCATGCTTGCCGGCCATGCACAGCCGTGACTCCTGCAATGTCGGAGCGTGCGAAGACTCTCATTCGAGACGATCGACAGATCATCATCAAACAAATCAGTGCTCAACTCTGTTGGTAGTGCTATCACAATTGTTCACCATTTGGGAAATTCAAAGGTTTGTTCCCGCTGGGTCCCTCGATGTCTAACCGAAGAGCATAAAGAACAAAGGAGAACCATTTGTGCAGAACTGCTTGCTCGTCATGAGGCTGAGGGTGACATTTTCTTGTCAAACATTGTTACAGGCAAAGAAACATGGGTTCATCACTTCGAACCCAAAACAAAATGGCAATCAATGGAGTGGCACCACACCCACTCCCCTACCAAAATAAAATATCAAAGCCATACCCTCAGTCGGTAATGTTATGGCTACAGTCTTCTGGGATGCTGAAGGGGTTATTCTTGTTGATGTCCTTTCCCATGGTCAAACGATCAACCCTGAGGTGTATTGTGCTACTCTTTGAAAATTGGAGAAACGACTTCAGTGGGTTCGTAGGCACAGGAATCAGAACAAACTCCTCCTTCTTCATGACAACGCAAGACCTCACACAAGTCTTCACACCCGAAAGGAGCTCACAAAACTTCAGTGGCTGTCCTCATCCACCCTACAGCCCTGATCTTGCACCGTCGGATTTCCATATGTTTGGCCCAATGAAGGATGCAATCCTTGGGATGCACTATGCAGATGATGAAGAAGTTATTGATGCAGTACAACATTGGCTCCGGCATCAACCAGTGGAATGGTACCATGCAGGCATACAGGCCCTCATTTCAAGGTGGCATAAAGCTGTAGCTTTGACTGGAGATTATGTTGAAAAATGTTGTGTAACTAAAAGATTGGGAAATAACATGGTGTATTTGAATGCTGAACAAAACAACCCCTGTTTCAGGAAAAAATGTGTTGCATTACTTATTGAACAACCCTCGTACTAAGACGTCTTTTATGAATATGGCATAGTTTTAGCATTGACTAACGACATGTATGATATTTTTGGAAATTGTTAAAATGTATCAATTTAAAAGAGTCTTTGGAAATCATATTAAATTTTAGTGATTATTATGGAAGCTAGATATTATCGTTAACACATAAAATTTTGGTGTATTTTTGGGATCCAAAGGAATGACCTGTAAATCAGTGGTTGGTAATATTGATTTTAATAATTACAGATACTACTTCATAACCTCCCAGATAATTCTCACATCATGTCTAAGGGAACAAATCTAAACCAATCTTCTTTCCATCAGCCAAATTTGAATATTTCTTCTAATCTACCAGATTTGTTGAAATACAATTTGAATATTCTTTCGGGATGTGACATATTAACTTCTGTAGATACCAGAATGTGTATTTTGCCTATTTTTAACCAATCATAGGCTGATTAAAAGAAAAACCTATTTTGAAACAATAATTAAAACTTTTTAGCATGAAGTGGACCATTACATGCACGTACAGTCATCATTAAGGTCAGACACAGAAGAATATGATTCACTTGGATCTGACTCAGACAGTCGTATTGAAGAACGGCTTCAGCCATTTCATCCTTCATATCTGCAAACAAATATAAGACACAGTGAGTACCATAAATGTAACATTTGACATAATACCAGTCAATCTTTGATGTAATTATATACCTTCTTTCTAGTTATTAAGGAATCTGAATGTCAACGACTTAACTGTACGGACACGGTGATAGTTGGAAAGTAATAAGTGTTATTTTGGAGCTCTATAGATACATTATGAAACAAGATCTGCTAGTAACCATGGGATGTATAACTAGAATAGTATTGCTATAACTGGGAATACAAGAATGAAAAAGAAGTTCATCATATTGCATAGCCTATTCTCTATCTTACCTCTTCTTCTCTTCGATTTTGGCCATATAAGGACCATGAAAAGTAATCCTGTGCATTTATCTCAATGCTTCTTTTCTTGACTTCCAATAGTCCTTCATCCTTTCACATTGCTGTCTCCTCCTTTCATTGGTCCAGACGTTATTACCTTTTCTTTTCTCCTTCTCCTGTAAACACTTGAAATATTGTATCAATCTTCTGAATGTTGCTTTGTCTTGTATTATATCTTCTATTATTCCCCATCTCTACTATATCTTTCTTTACTCCTTGGTTCCACTGGTTGCCATTCTTACTCTTGTAGATGTGGTTTAAAATTCTTTAGGTAAGTTTCCTGTCATCCACTCTCATGAAATCAAAATAAACATACTCTTTCTGATCAGGTTTGACATCCTTTGATTTACGTTTTCTTTGTATAGATCTTTATTGCTCCAGTGTATAAACTCACCTATTTCTGTTTTCAACCATCCCCAGATTTCAATATTTTCGCTTCCCAATTCTGTATTTCTACAATACCAACCTCATGACAGAGTCCCCTTTCTTTGAGTTTCACTTACCATACTCTTATTACTTCCTTATGAACACAATTGAAAAGAATCAAGGAAAACCCATCTCCCTGCCTGGTACCAGTTTTAATTTTAAAGTCATCTGAGATCTCTCCAATAAATTTCACTCTGGACTTTGTTTCAGTGAGGGTCTGCCTAATTATGATGAATGATTTCAAGTCTACACTAAATTCCTTTAAATTAGTATTTTTATCATGAACAATAATAATAACTGGAGCAGTATTTTTCATCTGCATTCCTATGGAGGATTTCAGTTCGTGTGAAAACTCTTAAGCTGTTGCTTTGAACAATACTATCTCTACAAAGCACTAAAATATTAGAAACAATGAATGACTTGGCATTGTGACTAATAGTTCAAAGAGACTTATTTCCCTTAACATAACAGTCTCATGGTAATTTCTTGAGGACCCAATGAAACGAGAGCATTGTACCATTTGACACACACACATAATAATGAATTCCTGAAGATAATTAGGTACAATTTTTCAGCACAAATCTATCAACTAAAATTAATATTTTAATACTCCAACTCTGTGTTCATACATGTAAACTAGATTTTGCTCTACTTTGTTGAAGTGGATGCTGAGAAATAAAATAAGAATATTCACCATGTTACAGTTGTAATAGTTGTTATTAGAAGTAAACATGTCAAAAATATTCAAACATTTAATTTATCACAAGTTTTTTGCATATCTGGGATCTACTTTCAGAAATGTGAGTTCTTTTGCTTCTCAACAACCTGAGTTGAATATAAATGTCTTTCAATCCATAAACAACTGAATTAACTAGAAAACATAATGTGAAACTAGATTAGCTTAATTAATTAAGAGTACAGGAATTGAAGTAATGTTAAAAAATAAATTTTGTTTACCTTAAACAAAAAAAAATTATCAAAATCATTATTAACATGTTAAAGAAACTTTTTTAAACTTGAACACAGCAATGAAATGTGCATTTCTTTAATAACATAATGATAAAGCAGTTGGTAGGAATAGCAGTTAAAATAGGGAGAAAAACCATTTAAGTTCTCTGCAAAATATGAGAGCCAACCAAAATGTATTTGACAGCGAAAATCTACTCTGAGTATAATTGCAAAGTCAGCTAAAAACTTTGATGTAACTTATCTCAAAATATATGAGTGCTACTGATCTATAATATATTTCATACTTTGCTAAATTTAATTCTCTATGTGATGGTAATATTATTTCCCCGTTATCTATTTCCCTTTAATGCTAAACATTTGTTCCTATAGTGATGCTTGACACCCGCAATTACATTTAAACTTTCATTTCCCTTTCACAGCTTAAATATTGTCAGAACCTTTAAGAAAATCGCTCTGTGTGTTCAGTGAAAATTTCTCTTTAATTTAAATGTGGTTTCTATGTCCCTCAGACCCATATATCTGCAGAAATATCTGAATTGCCCAGTCCAGGGCAAAATCTCTTATTTTATCAACTCTATCTTTTTCCTATGTTGCGTATTATTTTATGCTAAACATTTTGAGCAATGAATCTTTACTGTACCTTGAAAATTAAGTCAGCCAAGTTGAAACTTGATTCTAGTGCAATCTTTTCCATGAGCTTGCAAGATCACTAAGTTCATGATATCTCCTTAATAAAATTTCTAGAATCTAAGTGTTAGACCAAAGTTGAATTGTAATCTCATTTTACACCTCTGAAAATGAATGTGGCCAAAAGGCTTATAAAAGTTTTTTTCTCTCTTTATAGTACTTTCGAAAGCTTATATAATAGCTTAAACTCTCCTTACTAACAAGTTTTCTGACTCTTGAACTACTGGAAAAGCTTCTAAAATGATTTTTAAGTGTTTTTAGGACCCTTTAAACTGTTTTGAAGGTATAACTTGTCGCGATTATGCTGGAGGTTCGGTTACAATACTTACTGTGAACCTTTAAAGCTTCCGCGCACCTCACTAGATTCTGGTTCTTTCTCTGACGGCCTGCCAACCGATGTTAAGTCGGTAAATGAATTAAAAAATGCATCTTCTTATTTGAAACACATGCATTTAATAGTTAATAAGATAATCTCGCTCCAACTCCAACCTTTATGAATGTTCGCTATCGGTACTTCGATCCTTTAAGATTACAGGTAATGCCTCCGATGAATTTAGAATGAATAACACGCACTCTTTTCATTCGTACACCACCCTTACTAGTTCTCAGAACATGCCTATGGCCTCACCACGAAACAATTCATATAAAATTCTGCAAATACTTTCTTCATTAATAAAGTTCCTTCTATCACCAAAGAAATCACCTTCTACAAAATTAATTCTTTATCATAATGAACACGCATTCTCGTCGACTCGACTGACTCTTCACTTTCACAATGGACTCACCTACTCCATGGCAACTGGCAGACTGCCCGCCCAGAAGCCTAGGTGCGTCTTTCTCCCAAGCGCACCATGCTTCCGAATTTGGGGTTTACACCGCCCCGAGTTCACGGACCCGGCAGATGCTGACGACACTAGACGACGACCAGTTCAACACATGCTTTGGCAATTGGGTCCTACTTCCCTAAACCCACGGACTTGGCGGATGCTGAAGTCACCAGACAACCACGCAAACTGCCAATATTTAAAACTTCTCAAATTAGCTTCCAAAGTAATGGGGAAATGCCATTAACCCGTTACATCCCCCTGCCAGTTTACTCTTGGTATTTAAATTTCCATGCCAAATAGCAATGGGTAAAATCAATATCCTCTTGCTTGAAACACAACATCCACACTCCAATCATGCCTACAAAAACACTCAAGAAACATCAATATTACACAAGATATCAAAAACCTATTCTTAATTCAAGTTCTGTTTCTTGGTTGGGGTTGGAGCTACATAGATTTCTACAATACTTTCCAATAAAAAGATTTACCATCTAAGCTACACCACATGTGTTAACTTGTAAATAATAAATTTATCCTAACAACAATGTGCAAAATGTGTGCGACATTTAAAATAAAAAACTGAAATATTTTGACGTGAGCAACATTAAACATTAGCAAAATTACTCAGTTGGCCAACAATGTGTGAAAACATAGTAAACATTGAATGTCATTAAATACTCAATCACCTAAAAAATTAGAAAATTTACAAAATATTAGGTCCTGCCACATCGCCAATAATACATTAAACTACCATTATTGTTTGATAAAATATAGTGGTGATAGGATGGAATGCAACCAAAATAGTCCTTTAATACCAACAATTCAAAAAATGTTACATCCTACCACATCACCAATAATTCACTAAGCTACCATCATTGTCCATTTAATCTAGTGACGATATGACCCAAATATAACCAAATAATCAAAGTGTTCTTGTAAATGTAATATATAATTGTCCTTCACCCAATACTGATTACTTCAGTTTAATGAAGTATGTTGATAAAACTGATTTTACGACTAACACAAAATACACTTGATAAATCCTTGTCCATAAATGAAGAAAGAGATGGTGAAATTTTGAAAAACAGACCCTTTAGCCACTTGGGCTTTGCAACCTAAGGTGTGGAAATGGCAAGAATTCAACCAAGGGAGATTGGATAGTATAGATTACAGAAAGACACCTCGTCACAAGTAAGTAGAAACAATGACGAGGTATGCATGAGGTACATCGTGTTTGCCAAACACGCCACACCCAGACACTGTTGCCTCTGAAGAAATGAAGCACTTCACAACCTATTCACTGCACAGCATGCCTCAGTTGGTTTCTCAAGTCTTGAGCACTTGATGTTTTTCACCGCTCCTCTGCACAGTCTGCAACACGTATTCCACTTTTTTAATACAAGGCTGGTTGTTTCACAGTATTTCTAAGCTAAAATGTTCTATTAAAAATGTTTCTTGAAAAAAAGTCTATTCTCTAGCTGTTTAAATGGATTTTAATATCATGTCCCATTATAGGTGTTTGGTATAAATAACCTCCACTTGAACAGCCTCAGCCTCTATCAGTTTATTGAAATTATGCCTTCTTGGCAGGGGTTCACTTCTGTATGACCATTTTGATGCATTGTCTGATTTTGTGGGTTATTCTGATCAAAAGAACTACCTCCCCTTCCTCTAGTCAACCCTCTAATATTGGGTCCTCCTCTTGTATGTATGTTTCCTCCTCTACCTCTGTTACCAGCTCTATAATGTCCAGCTCCTAGTGTAAAATCATGGCCTTTGTCTGTCGAGTCCCAATATTGCTGCAAGTTGTGTTTTGTATAGTGATCTTGTCTATTGCTACTATTTTCCAAAAAACAGTTTGATCCTTCAGGCGGTCTGTGTTGATGTCGGTAGTCTAGTTGGTCAAGTAATCTTATTGCCCCTGTGCAGTTTATTTATTTATTTATTTATTTATCAATCTTGTTCCATGGATCCCTGCTGAGGAAGTACCTCTGGGATGTGAAACATGTCATTGTTGATACATATACACATAATATGAGTCATATCATAGTAAATATATATATATACATATTTTACAAATACAAGAAATAATAATAAACATACATTTTTGCAACTGAGTTTTGCAAACGTCATAATGAGTACAATTAATTATTTTCTTCAAATTCTTGAATGGAGTAGAAGGAGTTGCCAATAAGATAATCTCTAAGTTTTTGTTTGAATACATCTTTATTATCTGAAAGCTGTTTTATACGATTAGGTAGTTTATTAAACAGATGTATCCCAGAATAATTAACTCCTCTTTGTACTAATGACAGAGATGTTTGTGTTTTATGCAAGTTATTTCTGTTTCTTGTATTGAAACTGTGTACCTGTGAATTAGGTGTAAACAGGTTAAAATTTTCTATGACAAAGCTCATGAGAGAATATATATACTGAGAATACATTGTAAGAATATTGAGTTTCTTAAAGAGTTGTCTGCAAGAAGTTCTTGGTTTTACCCTACACAGAAACCTAATAGCTCTTTTCTGTGCTATGAAAACTTTTTTACTTTGTGAAGAGTTTCCCCAAAAAATTATGCCATATGACATTACTGAATGAAAATATGAGGAGTACACCTGTTTCATTAATTCTAGATCTGCTGTTAGAGAAAGGTGGCACTACTTAACTTTGCCAGTAGTGTAGTGATATGATCATGCCAACAGAGTTTCTGATCTATTTTAATACCAAGAAATTTTATACTCTCTGTTTCTAAGATTGTGTTGTTTTTATAGTTTATACATATATCTGGCTGTGCATAGTTTTTTGTTTTAAACCTAATATAATGTGTTTTTTCAAAATTTAATTTTAATGAATTTGCCTTAAACCAATTTGCTACTACTCTAAGTACTTCATTTACATTAAATTCTATAGTACTGTTTGGTGTTTTACGCACAGTCAGGTTAGTGTCATCTGCAAATAAAACACTCTTAACTTTGTCGGATAAATTTCCAGGAAGGTCATTGATGTATAACAGAAAGAGGAGGGGACCTAAGACAGAGCCTTGTGGAATTCCATGTTTTATTTTCTCCCAGTCTGATGAAGCATCT
>JARYHS010007424.1:0-56579 GCA_031002005.1 Vandiemenella viatica
TATTTAAGTCGACCAGTGTGTGTCAGACCATTAAGGTGCTACAGGGAGGTACAGTGGAGCAGTATCGAGGTTTCCCCAGATCACTCTAGGAGAACGTTGGGATCCTTCCCACAAAGGCCAGGGTCGAATTCCTTCCCATTCCTAGTCCCCCATCTTTTCCCGCTTCTAATGACCTCGTCGTCGACGATGCGTAAAGCCATAATATAAAAAAACTCTTGTAGCATTGAGAATTTGCAGAGAATAGTCATATGATTTGTGACTACTTGTCACAGTCTTTTCCGAAAGTCACAAAACTGATACCGAAATCGTGCTGGGATTCTCTGGTAGACAGACAACATAGTTTCCACATATAATTATTGAGTAACATGCGAAAAACTTTTCTTATTTCCGAATGCAGTGAAATCTTCCTTCAACTACCAACGTATTTAGGTCGCAATGATAGGATTGATAAGATCAAGGAAACAAAGTTGCCATTCTGATGGCTATATGAATTCTTTCTTGCTGTTAGGGAAAGCACAGAATAACGATTAGGTTTTGTGCTAAGCACACTCTGGTATCCACGGTTTTTTATGAATAGCAGAATAGAGATGTATATACGAGGTTTGTTATTTAAATAAGGTCCATTTGTGAATGAGAGCGGCAACGACACGTGATCGCAGCAGACGCGTGCGCTTCTGCATTCAACATGCTGTGCGTGCGCATAAGCGTCATTTGCAGCCTTATAATTTGTCAGTGTGTTGAGCGGCAAAAATTTATAAAGCTTAAGAAAATTGATCCGCCCAGCGACTGTGGGATAATGTCTGTAATTTTATTCTATTCTTGAGTGCAAGAAACTTGGCAGCAGCGGATTTCACCAACAGTTTGTGAAGGGTACGGTGATAATGCTATGAGCGATAGTAAAGTTAGAAAGTGGGTGAGAACGTTCAAGGAGGTGATGGTTAAAGTGCAAGAATGAGCCACGTACAGGTCAACTTGTTCTGATATCTGAAGATTTGGTTCTTTTTGCGGACAGCAAAATTCGAGATTTTAATTTAATTTAATTGCAATGGAGCACACGCTCCGGTGGCAATTTAGCTACACACCCAAGTTTCCCCTATGCTGCACCCACCCACATTTGCCCTCTACAAATTTTAATTTTAAATTCTTTTAACGTTTTCGGTAAGTTATTCATCATTCCCCTTGGTAACTCATTCCAAACCCTGACACCCTTACCTAAAAAAGAAAATCGTCCCACACCCATGTTCCTGAAATCTAGTGCCAGCTTGTGGTCATGGCCATCTTTTCCCATCAATGAACTACTTTTCATACCTACTGCAATATCTTTCCATGACTCATCGCCAGTATACGCCCTGTACACTCCCATCACCCTCCTCATCCTCCTCCTGTCTTGCAATGAATCCCATTCCAGCTCCTTTATCATATCTGTCACTGATTGCATTCTGCGACAATTTACAGAAACAAATCTAGAAGCCCTTCTTTGCACCTTCTCCAACTCCTGTATTTGATACTTGAGCCGTTTCGATACTTACTTGATGCTCACCGACGTCAACGACGACGAAGAAGTTACAACTGCAGTCATGGATTGGACTTCTTCATAGGCGGCAGATTTATTTGATGTTGAAATTTAAAAACTTGTTAAACGGTATGACAAATGTTAGGAAAAAAAATGTAGAAAAATAGACGAAATTATATATAATATGAAAATAAATTCGTGTTTACACTATTTTTCTTGTTATTTAAAATTGCGCCTTATTTAAAAACAATCCTGGTATATCATTACACGTAATATAAATACCATTCTGGAGCTGAATATTTCGCATTAATCGCAAAAGAAAGTTGGCTTTCTGCCTCTAGAATCAGAGATTTACTTAACACTGTTAAAACGAGTTGTTCCTCCTTACTATGTCGTTGCAGTGTAAATGACATTGACAAATTAGGTACAGCACAAGCCGAAAGGAGCCTTGAGTTGATCTGACAGCCCTCCTAACTGCGCTAACCACTACGCTGCCGGGCGCGGGCGGGGTCAGCCGAGATTGTTGTTGCCCGCTAGACCCCACATGCTGCGCAACGCACAATCTGCACGCATCTAACGTGATCCGACGCGAATTAGCTAATGAGCAAAAGGGGCGGGGAGGACTACCGTGCAATTACGGAGACCACCAGGTGAACACAGCCGCTCGACCCGGCAGCTATGCTTCTCTTAACCGGATAGGCTACCAAAGAGCAAACCGACGGAGACCTATCAAATGTTTACAGATCTCGAACGAGCGGTTTTGATGATGTATATTGGCCAATTCTTCTAACAAATGTATTATTACAATGAAGAATGTATGAAACAGCGTGCTGTATCGAATACAACGATTAGGACGCTAATTTGGTATTTATTGTGTACAATCCAATGGAATAGTACACTATTAATACTATTAGGAGGGTCGGGGAAAAATTTCGCGAACAGTATACTATGAATAGGGATCAGTGGCGTAGCTAGGGGGGGGCGGTGGGGGCGGTCCGCCCCGGGTGTCACCCGTTTGGGGGTGACACCCGCATTTCGAAAATAGTAATCGAAATTAGTGTGATACATTTTTTTTTTTTTTTTTTTTTTTTTTTTGATAGGCTTAATTTATCCTTTGGTGTCGAGACACGTCTACCTTTCATGTTTTGAATATTTGTTTTTAAGTTGATCTATCGCTTTTTCAAATGCGATCAAGGGCGCTGTGCTCTTTAATTACAGTAGAGTACAATGATTGGCAAGACCGTGCGCTTAAACAAAGAGAGCACCGCTCTGAAGCTTCAACAATCACAGAAACTCGTTGTGCTTGACGCCCGTCACTGTTGTTTGGTTTGTTAGTAGCGGCGGTGGATAAAATGTAAGTTTTCTTGTATAAAGAGAGGAAGTTTTAAAATTAAAGAATATACTATATATATATCTAAAATTGTTAAAATCATGGTAATTAGACAGATAAATTGTAAATTCCTTTGAAAATGAAAAAAAAAGCAACCAAGAGTATGTCGGAATACGCGTAGTCTAGCCATCAAAAGTTTTGCTTATTTAGAATTCCATTAGCTTTCAAGCCAAGATTCACAAGTGGCTTGAAGTATTTTCTAGTGATTTTTTAATTTATCATCTGACAGATTCGTGATGTATAAATTGCGTACATTTCGCGTTATCCGATTTAATTCTGCATACCTACCTATTGTCGACCTGTACTCGACATGAAATCGTATCATGTTCGAATTTATGCAAATAAAATGATTCGGAAAACTGCATTAAACTAGCAATACTGTAAGGTTTCAAGTCAATCCGAGCGGGTCCATGTGTTCGTTGATAGTATCGTCTGTCGTTGGTAATCAATTTTTATAGAGCATGTGTTTAAAACAGTCGGAACCGCGTATCTTGCTAGCGAAATCGTAACATTAGTAAACACTTAAATTCTAGGTTCATTTAAGTTTACTATGCTTTCTTCTAATCGAGAATATGCAAATATGATCGCGATGAAATAAATAAGCGTATGATTCTCTAAGAATTTTCCATGATAAATTTACAGAAGATTTTTATTACGGGTAACCCCTCTGTCGAATACAGTTACCTAAATTCTTACGAGTTCCTTAAATTGACAGGAATGTCGAACTTCTGTTCCTGAACAAAAATTGAGCTTTAATCAGAAACTGAACGAACATTTGAGCCGTTTACAACATTTTTATTTGTACGCTACAGAGCGGCGCTAGAAATCTAAAATTAACACGTGGAGACGATCTTCAGTACATACAATGTCATATTTAGTTGTCTATAGCTACGTATTTCTTAGGCGGGTAGTAAAATACTTCACTTGTTAAGTACTTCATGTAAAGACGGCAGATATCACAATGGCATGTTCTTTCATTACCTGACCCGTTATTTTTTTAATTACGTTTGGTTATGTTTTTATATTTTATTTATTCTTCTATTTTTATGAAGGAACTTAATGTAGAGTTGCTTCTCTGACTATACAGTATCCCCAGAGTCTCACAACTTGTTGGACCCGGATTTGCTCCAATGGGACTCCATCTGGGTCTGGAATTGCTTCTACTTGGATCAAGCCACTTCTGTCAACTTTCCTCTCGATATCCCTTGGTCCTGCAAATATGGAGGTTGCGAAGTCATTTAAAAACAGTCTATGTTAACGTTTCAATAACAAATGATTGGGTAGTTTTCGACTTTTTAAAATTTATAGCGGAATCTTATGGTCGCCCAATAGTTACACTGGCGGAAATTAAAATCACAACACGCATACATGAATGGTAGAATTTTAGAAAACTTTGAAGATATATCCAGGGAGATTACCTTTAGATACAGTTGTCAGTGAGAAATGCGCCCAACTTAAGCACCATTTATTTTTTTAACTGCTTAATGTCTCTTAACAGTGAGGTCTTTAGAGACGGGAAAGGATGGGGGGGGGGCAAGGAATGGGAAGGAATTCGGCCATGGCCTCTTGAAGGAAGCATCCCGGCATTTGCCTGGGGTGTGGGAAACCATGGAAAACCCAAATCTGGATGCCCGGACGGGATTCGAACCGCCGTCCTCCCGAATGCGAGGCCAGAACTAACCGTTATACCACCACTCTCGGTTGGAGCACCAATACATTCGTGGATCCTTGCCGGCATTGAGTTCGGATTTCTTCTTGGTGTATGTCTCACTACGCGTGCAAGTCTTAAGCAGTCAGTTGTTGCACAGTTTGTGCTGGGTGACCATGTGATCTAATGTGTCTACTCCTGGTATCCTAGACATGCTCTATTGGGTACAAATCTGGGACCATGCTGTCCAAATTGTAATCGAAACTCCTTGCAAGGCTTGTGTGACGATGGCCGCAGTTTGAGGACGGGCATTATCTTGTTGGAAAATGCGATTTGGATGGTGAACATGAAGGGTATCACAATAAGATGTAGTACCACGTCCACATAGTCGTGGGCTGTCATTGTGTCATCAACAACAGCCGACTCAGTCATGCTGTCGAAACTGATTGCCGCCAAAAAATGACACCATTGGTTGCACTTGCGTGACGTTCTGAAATCACAGCAGGTAAGCCGTTTCTCCACTACACCTGCAAACATGTCGTCGCTTATCACTTTGCCACAGACAGAATCGAGACTCGTCTCTAAACACAAATGTACGCCATTCACATGTCCATTTGTGTTTTGCATTACGCCAGGTTAGATGATGCTGGCTGGCAATGAAATTAGATTAATGGGACATATTGCACAGGGCCCAGAGAGTGTAACCCAGTTTCAAGAAATTGGTTTACAATCGTCCGGGGAGGAGGGAGGGGTGTCTCTATCTGTAACAACTGCTTGGATCTGGCCTACAGTCAACCATCTGCCAGCAACAGCCACCCACACAATAAGGCGGTTTTCACTTGCTGTTCTCCATCTGTGTGGACCCATGCCTTCTCTAGGAGTATTAGAGCCTTCTTTCATCCACTGTGTAACAAGTCTGTATACTGACATTGCACTGCAGCCAATCCTTCGCCAGATTTCACCCTTTAAAAACACATCAATTCTCCGACCTCTCTCACAGTTAGTTATTTGGGTGTAGAGAGCTGTCACTCTTCGCCTTGGCATACTTAGACAACAAAGTGTGATGTTACACCACACTGTTCGCCATTTATACGCTTTAAAAAAATTGCAATTTACATTATAAATAGCACCGTGATTCTCATATTATTACATATAAAACTTTCAATTTTTAATCATTTAATACTCTTCATGCGGGCATACTTAGGCCAAATTTCATTCATTTATCACAACACCGTTTGGGTGTTGGGATTTAATTTGCACCAGTTGTATATCAGTTGCTAAGGGATTGTGCATAAACTACGTGACTCCGTCTAGGGGGGAAGGGGTTGGCTGGGAAGCTACGTTGAGCTACGTGGGGGGGGGGGGGGGTTCAGAGCCAGGCCACTAGCTTCTCTTTCGTATTATTTGTCACAGTTAAAATGACATACAGAACACACAGAAGCATGTAAATATTTATTTCCGTCATTTAATTATCCCCGGATGTAATTTACGATAGTCTGACAAGAGAAAACAGTACAAAATGTCTTCTGGAATCAATATGGAAAAAGCTACGTGCTACGTGGGGGCTGGGGAGGGGGGGGGGGGTAGAGGACAAAAGCCACGTCGGGCTACGTGGGGGGCAGGGGGGGTTCACAGGAAGCCAAAATGGCTCTACGTGATTTATGCACGCTCCCTAAGTGTAAAGGTCGAGCTGCACTTTGCCAACACTGGTCTGTACCGTCACCGCAACGACAGCCGGCCGAGTGACGGCTCGCCCCCTCGTGTCCACACTTTTCCATAGCTCGGCCGTGTTCCTACCGGTCTTTAGTCTCCTTTAAACGTTTTCAAGTGATTGTTTCAGGGAATCAGTGTTGGGGATGACAGGTAGGTTTGACACCCTACTTTATTATAGAATACTGTAGCTTATTTTGCACAGTTTTGGTACGAAAGTACATTAAAATACTATTTAATCTGACTCACGTAAACACCTAACTGCTTGATCTTTTATGTACAAAAATAGTATACCAGCGCAGTATTAACAAATCATCATCACCACACTTTACCGGAATGAAAGATTGTCGCTTGTTTCAACGCAATCTCAATTAAATGTCAATCACTTCACATTTGACGTGTTTGTTTTGTCTGAGGTTATTTTAGATTCACTCAGTACTTTTTGTTAGTGAAGAACGAGATTATAACGTATTTTAATTTAAATATAGGTCGTTAAGACTTTGTATAGTAAAAATAATAATTTCATCTTACCTCAAAGTTCTAGTCACAGAGTATCTTATTGAGAAACTCACAGTGCACCTATATCGTAGCGTCCTTCGCATTAACAGATAAAAGCTTTGCCAGAGGTAATTGCAAATTTTAAGGCCCGCAAAAATTACAGTTGAGACCGGGATTTGAACCGGGATCTTCAGTTTCCAAATCGCACGCAGTAACCATTTGAGTCAACAGTCCGAATATAGGTGTAGTTTTCAAACATGATAAAATAAACATTTTTTCTATACCATCTATTTTTGCTATCAAAAAACACGACTCCACTTTTATGTATTTGAATACATATTTTTCAGTACTTCTAGATTAGTCTTGCGTCTGGTTACGGTGTGCGATTCGGGTGTGGGAGGTACCTGTTACAAATGCGGATCTCGGCTGCAACTTTTGTGGGTCTTAAAATTGATCTTCAATTCTGGCAAAGTTTTGATTTTTTAATGCGGAGATGCTAGGACTCTTCCTATATTTTACAAATATCTGATGAGCGTAGATGGAAAAAAAAGACTTTTTTTTTTTTTTTAAAGGCAAATAACATGAAAACAACATTTGGTCGTAAGGGAAGGGAAATTTTCGAACTCTCTTTATGCGCTTCTCCACATCCAGCAGGCCGTCACTGATTCGCACCGTCAAAACATAACCAATAGAACGCCGGCCGAGTGTCGTACGACACGCCGTGTCATTTGGACAAACTTCGATCGAGTGAGCGCCAACAAAGAAACTTGGTGCGGAACAGTATCGGGCAAGTGAGGCCCGATCTTCAGAGGAGTTAAAATTAATCTAAAACCACTTTCGATCATCGGTGAGCAACACGTGGCTAAAATCTTGACTATTGAACATGAAGTACCTCAAATTGATAATTTTGAAGATGTGATTTACGAATTTGCAGCTGTTAAAACTAAAAAGAAGAGATTGTGAAAGCAATTGTTTTTAGTTAATTTGTGTATCTTTTAAATAATGTTAATATTACCATTTTATTAACTATAATTTTTAATAACAATAAATGTTTATTTAGTTATGTTTTATTAATATCATATTTTACACTTACAAGATATTATATTTTACTTAATTTTGAATTTATGTTTTCAAGGGGTGACACCATCGATAACCGCCCCGGGTGTCACCCACGCTAGCTACGCCACTGCTCTGTACAACGAAGCATTTAACAGTAAATGAGGTATTTACGTTTTGCTGAACTTGCAGTGCAGCTCTGAAACAGTCCACTGCTTTGTCAATTTCATGATTCATGTTGAAAATAACTCCTAAACCACATTGGACTTCAGGATCAACACTGTTAGGAAAGCGTCTGGCGGCTTCAATATAAAGGTCTCGAACCTTTGTGAAGAAATTGCTGAAAAAGAAATGTTGTGTTTCATAAGGCGTGCCACAAAAGAAACATTTTGTTTAGTTCAGTAATTGTTGACACAGATATAAACCTGTTGTAACTATGAGACTCGCTTACTTGAAAAAAAAAAAAAGAGACTGTACAGCATCATGTGCTATCCCACTAAACAAGGAGACTAAGAACTGTTATTTTCTCAAGTATACCGACTGAAGCCATGTATGATGAGGCAATAAAACATTGAGAAATGTCTCTACATGTACTTACAACTTTTGAGAAAGTCCCATATCATCAAAGACAAAATGATACCTCACAAAGTACAACAGTTGGAGGATGGCAGAAAGCACATCTCCACAACCACCAAATTGGAACCATATACTAAGAACACAATGGTGGTGATAAACAAATCCTTAGACATAGATAAATTAATATTTTTTATTTTACAAACTGCCAGATACAATATATAATGAAATATTTTTCTTGCTCAGTTTAATTTTTTCTGGGATTATTGAAATTATCAAGGACATCTATGTAGAAGTGAATTGAGTTCTGTAATATATCTTGATGCTGGTTAAAGTGTTTGTGTTATATTTGTGAAAAATATTAGCAAATTACTTGAAAATGATATTAGGAAAAATATAATGCAGATAGTATGAAAATCTTTAGAGAATGTACAGCGAATGGATAGAGTGAAATAATTCAAGAGAATATTATCATTAGAAAAAGAAAACTTTAAAGGCAAAATATTGTAAACTATACTTGTTCAATAATAGAACACATTACACTAAACCAAAGTGTGGAATATCCAGTTAAATATTATAGAATGAATAGCCATCCTGTTTTCTGAACAAGTTACTGTGGAACTGTAACAAAATTATATCTACTGACATAATAAAATAAGTATAGCCCTCATTAAATAATTAAAAACAGTAGAATCGTTTTCAAAGTACAACTAAATAAGATGTGGATAAACGATCTTTACCTAAATTATTTACAGGTTATCCTATTCAGTTCATTAACACTATATTTTATAAGAAAATTTGCTCATGAAGCAAAAAGAACAAAGTTCCATAACAACAAGCAGTAATTTCTAAACATCTGGAAACATAAAATTAGCCAAGTTATTTGACAAACAGAAGTTATTTAGATAATTTTCAGTAACAATTCTCTTCTAAATCAAATCAATGAAAATACTGAAGATGATTATAAAACACAAACACCACGATTCATGGTATAGTGCTGTAGTATATATCAAAAACAAAGTAGGGATACAACAAATAACATCTGAAAACAGTGAACAAACTGTGTTCCATTTACAGAAAAAAGTTAACTTAAATGCAGCAAAGAAATAGACCAGACTAAACATAAGAAAAAGCATCATATCAAATGATGCAGTCAAAGCTTAACCTTTGATGATATTAATAAGGAGAAAACAATTAATTTCAAAAGACACGTGCTGGGAGTGTATCGAGCTTTAATTTTATGACACAAATAGAGTCTTTGATTGAATACTTCATGAGCCTCGTGTCTCATTTGAAGTATTATGGTGCAGAAAACAAGGATTAATTACAGTTTTGAATTGAATCTACTGATTCGAAACTGTTGTGACAATGTGGGATACAAAGTTTCTGTAAATTGCAACATTACAGGTTTAGGTGCTTACAAACTAGATGAGCACTTTCAGAAGAAAAAAAAAATAATAATAAAAAAATCATGGTATAAGTAAATAGCCAATTCTTCACAAAGAATCAGGGTAGAAGAAGGAAGTGCAGATTAAGTGAAGCAATATTAAAGTGCTTAAAATTTATTGTATTACAGAGAAATCAGCAGAGTCCCACAGTATAACTGCAACTTACAATAGCTTTCTAACAGAGTAAAATACTGGGTCAGCCTAAATGATTCTTCAGGTTTCAAAACACTGAACATTGAAAAGTATATGACTTACAAAGACAAGTGATACATGAAAAGATTCACAAACTCATCAAGTTTATAAGCCTGCTTGGTGTCAGGCGTGCACACTAGATGGCAGCAGGGGACAAGATGGCGAATAATAGAATAAAATATATATATTGCAGAACATGTGTTAACTTACATCACACATTTGTCAGCTTCTGAGAAATAGGGATCAATTGGAAAGTTATGATACAGAAATGCATAAATGAATTCATGTATCAGAACTATATTAAATGTAATAGAAAGTGTTTGGATTGATTGCAAAATAGGAACTTTGTTCTGAAAGCAGTGGTGGCTGCACACGTCAACAAGTAGCAGAGGAGCTATAATCCAGTGTATAAAGTGAGCTCTGATATAAGCTGATATGGCATAAAGCTGTTTTCAGAAAATTTCAAATAATATTTACCTCATGTCTTATTGTAGATCACAAATGTTAAAGTATAATATACTGCTTAGAATGGTTTGCCAGCACTACTCAGCATTACCAAAGATTTAGTAGAAACTAGCATGGCAAAAGGTAAAGTAATGTATCAAATACACCTACTCAAGACATAAAAATGAAAAAATTTCAAGGGATCTCATAACTGATACTAAAGGAACAGGTGGACAACTTATTAAAATAAAAGCACTATAACATCTTGACAAAACAGCAGTCATACTCCATTATGTTGTATCCAAGTATATGAAATAGCACTGTTTCAGCAGAAATTGTGCATGGACTCTCAGAAAAAGGATATAGCCTCCAAATAGAAAACAGTCCCTGTTGATCAAGTCCAGAGTTTGGTTAACAACGATCCCCAAAATGACAAGCTCATTTCATGAACTTCAGTACTTCATAGATTTACAGAGTACATCAAACACTTCAACATCATATGCACCAAAACTAAGTGAAACAGGTTAGTTGTAAGCAGGATGGTTTCAACCTTAAAAGATATAGTTACTTGTCTCAAAACATGACCCATTTCTTACAATAAATTAATGTACCTGGGTGAATTTAATATTAGTAGGTTTTAAAAATGTTTTTAAAACTGTGCCTCTCACCACTTTGAAAAGAAAACTTCACACCTGTGGTATGTTTGACAAATATGTAAACAAATCACAAACTTCTTGAATAACAGGAGACAATCTGTAGCATTTGTACACATATCGTACCAGAAGTAAAGGTCCCAGAAATTCATGGGAGCATGAAAAAACCATTCCTACACAGATGACCTGTGTGACGTAATAAAGGCAAAATTAAGCTTATTAGCTGATAACATTATTTACAGTGAAATAAAAACCCTAATGGCATCTCATTATTATAAATGATATCTTTAAAATGATAGCTTAGTCTAAATATTGGAAACAAGAACATTGAAGCACCAAATCATTCAAATGGCTTAATACTTCACTGAGTGCTTTTCTACTATAAGTTGAAACTAGACTTAATACGGCAAAATAAAAAAATTCATCAAATATGGATAAACATTTTCAAATCAGTCTGTTCATTAAATAGAAGGTATTAACATTTTTCGTTTGAATATTGTTCCATTTTAAATTATGATCACTCAAATTATTAATTAACATAGTCAAACAGTTCAGCATTGACACACTCATTAGTAAATTACTTTTTTCAGTATGTACTGTAACCTAAGAGGGTAGATAGAATAATTATTTTTGTTTACATTTAATAGTGTCATATAAAGTATTCAAATATTCCAACTATAGCTACCATTTTGTTATTTTTTTGGGATAAACTGGATGAAACATTTTTCCAGACTAAGAAAAAGTTTGTTGCTAGTGATATAGCTTTGCAAGAGTTTGTTATGAATAGCATAAGCATTATGTCTGTAGCTAATTATGTCAACTTACTTAGGAAAATAAACTGACAAACAATTTAACCACACAGAAGGCATTGTTGGATTTAGATGTAAGGCTATATACATACACAATAGCAATGAGTCATCAATTGTCACAGATCTGATGTGTCAGAACGGCCAGAAGAGGGCTTGAGTGGTGCTACACATGGCTTGTTAGTGAGAGCCAGCAGTGGCTGGAGCATCTGACAATCAAGTCAAAACTGTGAGAGACGATTACCGGACAGAGGGGATGCATCGTGGACACATTAGACAGCATTACCAGTCAATTCAGAGGTCACAATGCGGTATTGAATGAGGATGTTTAAATGTATCATGCAGTTTCCCAGCATGTAGGGCATACAGATGTCACATTGACCAAGTGTTGGAACCATTGAGTATGTGAAGGCACCCATAAGTGTTGTGATGATCCTGGCCACCCAAGACAGACCATACCAAGCAAGGGTCTATGATGAACAAAACAACCTATGGGCATATAGGCACCTGCAATCTAGAGACAGGTGCTGGAATCTCCACAACATCCAGTGTCATACCACAACATTTCTAGGGGACTATCATTGCCCAAAATACAGGTACAATGTTCTATTTGTAAGATACCATTAACACCAGAGAATAGATAGCTACATTTTGAGTGATGCCAGATCTGCGAGACATGGACAGAGGATAAGTGGTGTTGTGTGATGATGAAGCCTACTGAAATTTCTGAGAAGGGGAACTGGGATGTTACTTCGTATGTTGGCAACACCGTTTCACGTGCATTTGACATTAACATTTATCACAAATTTACTCTTCAATTATAACTAAACAAACATCTCATAATACAATAGGTTCAATATCAATCAGTTCTCAGGAGTTTTGTCATACGTCTGTTCACTATGCTCAGCAGGGCGATGAGAGTCTGTAGGGCGACACTGGGTTTATCAATATGACAACTCTTTGCGGTGATCACCAACATCTCTGTGGAGTTACCATTTCGCAGGAGGCGCCAAGTCTGCTTCCCGCAGTAGTCCCAGTCGATGATCCATCTGCTGGCTGTCGGACACCGTCATCCACTCCGATGACGACATGTAACATAGAGCACCACCATAGAGCACCACCATAGACCATACCAACGTTAGTCGCCGCACATCATGTTCTGTTGGCTGCGACACATTCCACCACACAGCTGACAATCTACTTTACTCTCTCCCCTCACCCTAACAGCGACGCTTTTTCCAGTGCTACCTCAGCAGCAATGCCATCGCTCTTTGTTTGTACTGTCCACCTGTGCGAGCTAGGAGCCCAGCATATCCATGTAGTGTAGTGTAGCGATACACTACAATGTTCAGCAATGACTCTGCCTGACCACAGATGACCTCTTAGTCTCATAAAGTTAAGACATGAGGACAGGGCCAAGCCTGCCAATGCTGTGAAGAGAGAGACCAACCACATTCTTGGATCATGTTTCGGGGAGTCGCAAGATATGACTTCAGGTCACCACTGATAGTGATCCACGGGACCCTGAAGACCCAGCACATAGCTACCACAAGGCTTAACCCTGCAGAGAGAGAAGACTGCTTTGGTCTTTCAATGGTAAAATGCCTGTTCACACATGGAACATGTCTATGGTCTGTCTGCATTACATTACATGGAGGTCCTCCCATGGCTAATCTGATCCTCAGATCTTTCCACAATAGAAAATGTGTGGGATCAACTCAGCAGTCAACTCCAATCCAGTGACAATAGGCTAGTTCTGGAGAGCCAACTATGCCAGCTCCAAGCCGACTTGCTGCAGCAGAGAATACAATGGTTACATGGCTCCCTTCTGCTACTAAATGACATGTATCAAGGCTCAAGGAGGTGTGACACACTACTGAGATTGGATAAGCAATGTGCCCATATGGGAACTCCAATAACCATTTCATCTGATAGTGTAATAATTGAAACAAAGTCACATGATTATACAACTTACACAGTTTCATCCCATTATTACCATTCCTTCATGGTGTTTAAGTATTTTTTTTGTCATTTAACGCATAATGAAAATAACATAAGGGAAGCACCAAGGATTTTTTTTCCTTTCACTATCTATACTCAGCTACTGCAATGTGTTATGTATTACAAAACTGATAAAATCCTCTGGATAAGTAAATGAGAAGAAGATGCTGATCTGAAAATATAGTACACAAGTATTGGTACATAATGAAAGAGTTATAAAGTTTTGCAACCCTAGTTGCATCGATTTTCATTATACTGTTTAATGGCCAAAACAAGTAAACATTAAGATCATAAAATGACATTGTCAAAGTACTTATAACCAAAAAATTGTGTAGTAACTTTCCACATTTTTCAATAAATCTAATTTGCATGAGTGGACACCATTGTATGGTCTTTTTGTGTTCTACCTATAACCGTGATATGTGACTGTTCTGTTGCCTATCCTCCAGTCTGCCTCATCTCAAATACTTAGTCAATTATACTGTACCATACAAACAGATAATAAACCTTCTCAGAAACGGTGAAGTCAGGTAAGTTCCTAGATCTCTGCAACTTTCATCACACTTCATTGGATCTATATCAGTATACAGACCCAAGGGGTCAATTCCACATGACACTAGGTCTTTGTACTTTGGGTTTGATGCCAGCCAGTTCTGGAATCAAAGCATTACACAAATAACCTTATTAAAATACAGACAATTACTTTTGATCAAACGGAATTAATCATTAGTATTATAAAAATAAAAATATGAAAAACACAAATATCATAAAACTAGCATATAAGAAATTACAACACTTCATAACTTTTTTAAAAAAATAGCCAGTTACTTCTGCTTTTTTTCCCTTCTTTCTAAAATTCTGTCCCTCCTCTAATGACCTCAACATTGACGAGGTGTAAAGCCAGAAAAAGGTTTGTATTACAAATGATACTTGTTAATGATCTATTTAATATGAACATGAAGCTTATTTTCAACTAAGCATTTCATTACCTACAGCTTTCTCCATTAACTTCCAGCTCAGTTTGCACACCATGTTTGACCTTGCTAATGTATGATGGTCAAAGAAAGGTAGGTTGCACATGCAGCTTTTTGGAAACTTCAAATTAAATTTAATTGCACTTAAAGTAAGACATTTTTAATCTTATTACAACAACTTAAGTAATTCTGTGACAGGCAACCGGCAACCTACAGTACACATATTGTAGGGTGCTGTGAATCGATCTGTAAAGTGGACAGTGTAACATGCTTGACTGAGAAGATAATCTTTTTGTTTTTTGCTTATGGCTTTATGCGTTGAAGTCATTAGAGATGGGAAAAGACTGGGAATGAGGAATGAGAATGAATTAGGCCATGGTCTTTTGAAGGAAGCATCCCAACATTCGCCTGGACTGATTTGGGAAAACCATGGAAAACCCAAATCTTGATGCCCATACAGGGATTTAAACCCATGTCCTCTCGAATACGCTCACCCATCATGCTCGGTAAAGATAATTTGTGTGAAATTTGTCAGAATCAATGGAACAATGTGCATTTGTATGCAAAACAAATGAACATCCTGACTTACGAATTGTCATGCAACGAGTTATTTGGTCCTGTCACTATCACACATATCATTACCTTCTTTAATTTACACTTCAATTTCTGTTGCTAAACCGTGTCAAATTACCATCAATTATGGCTCATCAGTTTATGTCAAGAAGAATGTTTGCTTTTTGGACTTCAATTAAGAAAATCTGCTTAAAGAAAAAACATAACAGACTGATAGAATTGGTTTAATTACTTATACATGATCGCCAGGTTAGTGCCAAGACTAATAGGAATCTTAGAGCAATAACAGATTTTCCTCAAAATGATAAAGAGAACACAGGCTCACAGTACATTTAACACAGTGTAATATTACATTTATTAATTCTTTGAATGGACACCAACTGATTGAAATTGATCTACATTGTTCAGTTTATCCAAAGATTAATATTAAACACTAGTTCAGTCTTTTTAAAATTCACTATGACACATATGGTAATTATGGAACAGATGCTGAGAAGTTACTAGTCGTCTACAACACAGCTCATTAATGATAAATTTTGCACACAGAGGCTATAATGTGTCCATATAATTTCAATATCCAGGCAGGGTAGCCACAAGGTAATTATTTAAAAATTCCATGATATTTCCAGGTTTTCCAGGAAAATTTGCCATATTTTTCCCTGATTTAGTAAATTTATTTGCATGATTAAGATATTTAAGTTTTAATTAGATTTGGTTGTAAATAATTAAATCTGGTATAAAACTCAAATAATTAGAAAAAGAAACATGTTTAAGAATGTTTATTTGAAAATTTTATAACTAATTTAGTAATCTTATGAAGCATGATTAAAAATTAGTAACACAAAAATAAGATAATGACTAATATGAACTAGAACAAATTAGTAATCTTTCAATATTTAGTTGATAAAATAATTAAAGATTTTTAAATTGTTCATCAGTAACTTGACTCAGTCAACAGCTTAGCTTTTTTATGCTTTTTTTCATTTGCTACACTTTTCTTTTCAAATCTTCTGGTTCAGTTATTGTAGCTTTTTTTCTTCAATTTTCAACTTCTTCTGTTGCCGAGTTAACACTTTCGCGTAAGTTTCCGCGAGTCTACGCAAGATAGCATGAACACGAGTTTGTATAAACCATGCAATCGTGTTGGTTCACTTTGTGTGGTTGCTTGCCTGTGCCGCTCGCGTTGGCAGCAGTTTATTTGGAGCAAGTAAAGGCATGAGCATGATGTTTATACTATCACATCGATTCAGCATTTGAAAGAGCTATGAATGACACAAAACTTTATAAATCCTACCTATTTAGGATCTTACGTATTATTTTGTTCCTGCTTTAATTCGCCTTATATCATTAATACAAAAAAGTTATAAAGCCGTATAATTATCGCTATTCACATTTTTGCTGGCATTGGTATATTGAATCTAGGCTTTTGTTTTGATATTAAAGGTTCACTTTTTCTCAGAAGAAGTTCAAAACCAGCTTGTGACTTTCTACAGGACTTCGAAGATTCTCCACAAATTCAATTTTTTTGGAACATCTGTTTCACACTTTGCTTGAAATTGTAAAACTGTTTAGTGAAACATAAAAACACCTTTATGAACTTACTACTCTATGATTGCTGTTTTATTCAGTAAAAAATATAACTTCTGAGTTTACATGTAGTACTATAATTCTGATTTAGATGTCATCCACATTTTTTAAAATATAATTTCAAATGCTGAGTTCCAGACAGTTCATGTCAGCGCTCGTGTACGAACATCTCGTCGTCGTATCTTGATGAGGCGCGAGACGAGATGCAAGTCGCTAGTGTAAATGTGGCATTTGTTGGCTATTTTATGTCAAAAATATATAAGCGGAATTATTTAATGCAAAAGTTAAATATTGAAAATAAGATAGGATAGGGAAAATAAACAGTTACCTGTCACTTACCACAGATGAAGGCAGGAGGGCGAGACACGTAAAAACACAAAAACAAACGAATTGCACAGTATTTCTACTTTAGTCTTAGTCATGTGGGAGGTGAGACATATAGCAGGGGGAAAGATGTGGTCACATCCCATTCATGTGGCGGGTTGGATGTGACCACATCTTTACCCCTGCTATATGTCTCACCTCCCACATGACTAAGACTAAAGTAGAAATACTGTGCAATTCGTTTGTTTTTGTGTTTTTACGTGTCTCGCCCTCCTGCCTTCATCTGTCGTAAGTGACGGGTAACTGTTTATTTTCCCTATCCTATCTTATTTTCAGTGCCTTGTGGCAGTTTCTTTGTTTCCTTATCCAAAAGTTCAATATTAAAATAAATTATCAAAAAATTTCAAAATTTTGGGTTGTTGCAATTAAAATTCCCTGATAATTTTTGAAATTACTTGTATTCCCTGATAGTTCCATGATATTTCAAGGTTGCTTTAAATTCCCTGATAATTCCAGATTTTCCAGGTCTGTGGCCACCCTGCCAGGGCAGTTAGTGCAAGCTTAAACTCTTTAGGTGGTGATGATGGTAATGTAGCTACAAATGGAAAGTGTGGAGGCTACCTTTATACAAGAAATCCTTATAATAACACTTCCTTAAGCTTTAAAAATGACAGTTACATTTAGACTAATATTCTGACTGATTCAATAAATTTTCATAATTAAAAAATATACTTTGAGATGTCCGATTCTGTATATCTCATTGTTTATCAGGAACAAGAAATGTTGTTTTTAGATTCAATCATTATATTGCCGTAATATATTTAATTTCAGTAAGTTAATTTGATTTGATTTGAATATAGTTCTCGGCCGACAAGGTCATCACAAGGAATATTTAATGTGAGCAAGGATAATGGTTGTAATTTAGCGGATAGGCTAGAGAGTAATAAAGAATGTACTTTAACATGGTCTGGTCGACGTCCAAAGGGACAGACTTCCCTCGTGTTCCCTAATGTTTTTGTCATTAATTTACTGAAATGATGGAGAGGCTCTCAGATATAGTGCGAGTTTGTTTAAATCAATGGACACAGAGTGACATTGTGAGTTCGTCTATCTGGATACTCGGTGAATGAAAGACTCCTTTCAAACATCAATAATTAAGTGTTGCAGCGCTCAGCTGTCAGACGCTTTGAAGACATGGCTGGCAAAGAAACGTTAGTTAACAATAAACTGTTTGTGCGTAATAATTGCAGCCAATGAGAAGAGCCGAAAGGGGACAGCCTGGAGGGGATAACCTCCCAAGGAAGTGGTGGCACATATTCTATCGAACGGAATTCATTTCTGCTGGTTGCTAATAAATTGTTTATGCTTGTTATATGCTCGGCCAATCGGAGATGAAGGTGACAACCAGCCGGAGAGTGGATGGAGAGGGACACTTGATTTTCGGCGCATGGACTGGACGCAGAAGGCTCGGCTGGGGATGGCAGCTCTCTGGGCCTCTTGGGACATCACGGCTGTTGGAGATAAGACACCAGACGCCCGGTCCACCCTTGGCTCAGCTGATGAGACTACCTGGGGACTGGTGAAAACACATACAATCGGCTTGACGCAGCTCTCCTCACCGGGGTAACTGACACGTCTCGACGCATGGCCTGTGCTGCTCAACACTACGGTAACTCCTACGTACACAATCATCTACAGAATGACCACAATGAGCTCCAAATTTAAGAACCCATGAACTGTAAATTCCACTACGTGAGGGCGAACAACCATTTATCCATTAAAGTAATTGTGTCATCAGATAAATTTTGCTTCTGATGTATCAAGATTAATAAAGTCAATATGTTTCTTTTGAATATATTATGTTTGACTTGTACTAATGTGAAGCACCATTTCGGAAGAGAACCCCACCCACAATCATTTATTTTGTTATAATTAATAAAACTGTTTATAAAATAGTAAATCCCGAGACATACTGAGTGGGACACTACATAACTGGCGCCCAACTCGTAGCTACGATGGTCAAAAATTCACATTTTGGCCCTCAAATTGAATTCTAAATTTTAATTGGAGCTTGTTTTGTTCAGTTAAATTCTTCTCACTTCATGAGATAATTAATGAATGCTTGAACATGCATGTCAGTTAATTTCAGATCGCGAAGCCGGTGAACTTCTGTCTTGGCGGAGTGAATGATTTGTGTTTCATGTATTTGCCGTTTGTTTTCTTTTTTTAGAGCTTGTAGAATAAACAGTGTGTATTTTCTTTCCAGCTTCAGCTAGATGGAGTCCGGTGTTCAGATGTTATGTTGATTGTTTTGTTTGTTTTATCGCATTTTGTTGTGTCTTGATGTACTGTTTTCTAATGGTATATTGATTTCATTGAATTTTGTTGTGGTATGTTCGTTGGAATGTGGCGTTGTTTTATTTGTTTGCTTTGTTGTGATTTGTCGATGGATTATTTTGTCTGTTGTCATGGTATGCTGGTTTGATTACAGTTGCTTTGTTTGTGAGCATGTTTTGTGTTGGTGTGCAAAGTTTCATTGCTTGTTGCGTATTAATTTGAAATACATTTTTGTATTTTGGTATTAATGCGATTAAGAAGTAGAAACATCAGTATGAATGCCGAGGGAAATTCTGTGTTACTTGGTACAAGTGTTGGTGTGGAACCGGTTAATCAGTCCAAAATACAGGAAGATGTAGCTTTGTTGTTACCTATCGATAACGTAAGTTGACGGGACGAAACTGTTGCTGAATTGCAACCGATAAATTTCGGATCAATAATGGGGTTTTTGAGAGGCATGCAATCCAAAATAAAATCACAAGTAGATGATTTTCGAACTGAAATAAAATCACAGGTGGATGATTTTTGAACAGAAGTGAAGTCACAAATGGAAAGGGTAGATTCGCGATTGGAAGGAGTAGATTCGCAATGTGACACAATAGATCAAAAATTAGCTAAAATGACTTCTCAAAAGAAAACTGTCAGAGGAGAATTTGCTGAGCTGAAAGCAGATTTGAAGTTGGAAGTTCGGTCAATAGTGAGTGAAGAAGTTTCAATTTTCACTAAGGAAATGCAGATTACTCAGAAACCAGAGTCAGTTAATGTATGCACGGAGGAACAAAGCTTTCGGGAAGCGGAGAATTATGATGCTAAGTCACTAGATACAGACATTGACTGTGAAAGAAAGCAGACAGACACTTGCATTTTAGTCACCAGTGAATCGTTTGCTAAAGTCGATGTAGTTGTTCCAACTGAGTATAGCATTCAGAATATTGTGATTAATTCGAGCAAAATGGTTAATCCGGATTATATTAGTGTTGCACCAGTGTCAAAGAAAGTGTTTCTCCAAGCAAGTAAAGTATTGTGTTTTCGCAGAGAAAGAGAAGATTGACAGTATCTAAATTTTATGGAAAATGTGATGATACCTGCTATAACCTTGGTTTCATTTGCGGGCCTAACAGGCAAACAAAATTCTTGGAATCATAAGGAATCACCTTGTGTAAGCGTGAATGAAATAAATCTCTGATGCGAGTTTTTCCGTATTCAAGTTGTTCGAAGAGAGGGACAGTTAGAATTTCTACATACATTTGCTTAACGCAATGTGATTTCAAAGCTATTGAAATTGTGAGACGGTAGGAAAATCAGTAAGAACTTTGAAAATTTTCCTGTATTGCATGGAATGCCCAGAAGTGGAAAGACTTCTGGTAGAAAGAGTCTCAGAATGTGAGAAATGGTTTCAGGTAGTTCATGGCAGATTAAAGAGATTGTAGAATTGAATTTCCTTGGTTTTTCACACCTGGTGAATTTGATTTGGCGATTCTAGATGGTTTCAAGCTCATACATGTGGCCTTGCTACATAAATGTATGTGATTAATCAATAAGGATAGCAAGATTAGTAAGTTGGTTCTAGATAGTTGGTAGGAATATACTCGAAAGTGAGTGATATTAAATTTCCCTGTACTTATGATGCAGATATTCTAAATATATTTAATGTTACCTTGGTAGAAAGAAAAAATCTGCTGCATATGCAAATTAGCTGTATATTATCTCGTTTGTAGTTTTACGTATTTCCAGTAAGTTTTAATGAATGCCTTACCAAGATATAAGAGGGAAGTAATTGCTTTTCTGGGAGACAATAGTGGAAACCGATGTTTAATTCGGGTAATAAAATTCAGTAAGCAGAGATAAAGAGATGATCTATAAAATTTTGTGTTGAGAGATATGATTACGTGTAACGTTAATCAGATATTCAAAGGACATTAATGGATAGTAGCATAATAGTTTTATGAATTAATATTGTTTATGGATTAGGAATTTGAATCATGTAAGTCCAGAAATAAGTTGCAGTATTGCAAAAAGGCAAGCGATAAACAAGTTCAAGCAGTCATTTAAAGTTGCAAGACAAGCGGGGAAAGGAAGTAGATTAATAAAATAGTTTATGTGAGTTCACAGAAGCTAGTGGCAGTGAATAATAATCAAGAATATTATGACGAGCGAAGTAAAATGCGGTATAAAACAGAGAGTAGGATTTAGAACTGAGCAAAGCATTCATGTTTCCTGTGTCTGATTTATTTGCCCTTGGTAATAAAAATGGTGCAAAGTATTGTTAATTGAGAAGGCTACGGACGTATTAGTCTAGATGCCTCCAGCATGTTCTACATGGCAAATCAGGTAAGACCATGATTAAAGCGCTGTGTATTTCTAGAGTTCTATGTTGCTAAAAACGGATGAAGGTTAGTTCCTTCCGTTCCACGATATAATGATGATAAATGTCATGAGTTCTCCGAGTGAGAGCGAATTAAACTGCAAATGGAAAGTTACATCATGTTGGTATCTGAGACACAGTGAGTGTTACAGTCAGATAGGAAAATGGAAACGAGTGTTCAAAGACGCAATTCTACACCTCGCACTTCCCAAAGTACACGTAATAACTTTACCATGGACATAAAGGAATATGATGCTTCATCTTGTATAATAACTGCATGCTAGCGAACTAATTCCCCTTTCTTGTAAGATCAAGTTCACACATCTAACAATGTCTTGCAAAGAACTGAGAACGATTACATAAATATTTTGATGGCTAAAGTTGGTCCTTAGAAATTGCAGTATTATTCATCTTATCCGCACTCACGTTAATGGTTACTGAAATAGCATGGAACTGTTGTGGGAACGTTGTTAAGAGGAATAAACAAAATCATCTAATTTTATAGAATAAGTGCATGTTTAGAATCGTAATAACTTAACTAATTATTTTCTTTAAGTAGTTCTATATTTAGTAGAAAGAGTGTGGTATGAATCTGTGAGAAACCTGAGCTGATGACAGCTGATTCACCCCGCTAGATGAATAGATACTAGCATTATGTTCGGGAATGTTTAGATTAACAATGTAGTATTTTTTTTATAAAAAAAGGAAGAAATATTTTAATTAAGAATCATGATCTATCAAAAATAGATAATGCAATTTTTGAAAAACTGGGGACGTGGGAAAATGAGATGTCCCCATTCTGTAAATCTCGTTGTTTAGCAGGAACAAGAAATGTTGTTAGATTCAATCGTTTTATTGCCGTAGTGTATTTAATTTCAATAAGTTAATTTGATTTGATTTGAATGTGGTTCTCGACCAACAAGGTTATCACAAGGAATATTTAATGTGAGCAAGGATAATGGTTGTAATTTAGCGGATAGGCTAGTGAGTAATAAAGAATGTACTTTAGCATGGTCGGGTCGACGTCCAAAGGGACAGACTTTCATAATGTTTTGGTCATTAATTTACTGAAATGAGGCATAGGCTCTTGGATATAGTGCGTGTTTGTTTAAAACAATGGACACGGAGTGACATTGTGAGTTCATCTGTCTGGATCCTCGGTGAATGAATGACTCCTCTTTCAATCCCCAATAATAAAGTGTTGCAGCGCTTAGCTGTCAGACGCTTTGCAGACATCGCTGGCAAAGAAACATTAGTTAACAATAAACTGTTTGCACATAAGAATTGCAGCCAATGAGAAGAGCCGAAAGGGGACAGCCTGGAGGGGATAACCTCCCAAGGAAATGTTGGTACATATTCAATGGAATGGAATTCATTCCTGCTGGTTGCTAATAAATTGTTTATGTTTGTTATATGTTCGGCCAATTGGAGATGAAAGAAGAAACACCCGCCTTTCAACGACGTGACGAGCGGGTGGAGAGTGGACGGAGAGGGACACTTGATTTTCGGCACATGGACTGGACGTGGAAGGCTCGGCTGGGGATGGCAGCTCTCTGGACCTCTTGGAACATCGCGGCTGTTGGAGATGATAGACACCAGACGCCCGGTCCACCCTTGGCTCAGCTAACGAGACTACGTGGGGTCTGGCGAAGACATGCAAGATCAGCTCCACACAGCTCTCCTGGCCAGGGTCGCTGACACAACTCTTCGCATGGCCTGCGCTGCTCAACACTAAGGTAACTCCTACGTACGCAATTATCTACAGAGTGACCACAACGAGCTCCAAATTTATGAACACATGAACTGTAAATTCCACTATGTGAGAGCGAACAACCATTTATCCATTAAAGTAATTGTTTAATCAGATAAATTTTGCTTTTCAAGTATCAAGATTAATAAAGTCAAGATGTTCCTTTTGAATATATTATGTTTGACTTGTACTAATGTGATGGACCATTTCGGAAGAGAACCCCACCCACAATCATTTATTTTGTTATAATTAATAAAACTGTTCATAAAGTAGTAAATCCCGAGGCATACCGAGTGAGACTTTACAACTTTCATACATTGATTTAGAAGGGAGGGGGTTGGAATTTTAGGACAGTCAGCAGGATAATTTAACTAAATATACTTGGCCAGAATCTTACTCATCCTAGTCTGAGAGCTGGTAGACATTTTTTGAAAGGTATTTGAGGCACTGTGAAAATTAGATTTGTATTACACTTCTTTTCAATTGTCTAAGTACAAATTTGAATACCTGGGTGATAGGTAGCGGGTAATAGCCGAATTATTAACCTTGAAAAGTTTTTTTTAAAAAATAATGTGAGTGATATATATATACATATATAACTGAGGCGTGCTGAGGTTTGCACAGGATAATATTACACCTGGAAAAAAATGTTTTCGAAAAGACAGGTCATTTTGGTGGGACATTTTACCTGCCAGGTGATCGGGAATATTACACCCAGGCGTGAGTGAGTGGCTGCTGATGTACTGCTCACCTGAGTGTGGGTGAGTGGTCACTGATATACTGCTCACTCGCACTCGGATATAACATTCCCGATCACTTGGCAGGTAAAATGTTCCAGAAAAATTACCAGCCTTTTCAAAAACATTTTTTTTTTTCCAGATGTAAATAATATTCTGTGCAAACCTCAGTATGCCTCAGATATATTTTATTTTCGATATTTATTAATCACAATTTTGAAAAAAAATTTCAAGGTTAATAATTTGGCTATTACCTGCTAACAATCAGCCAGGTCTTCAATTTTGTACTTAGACAATTGAAAAGAAGTTATACAAATTTTCACAGTGTCTGAAGTACCTACCCAAAAATGTCTACCAGCTCTCCTAATATCCATCCTATGAAAGCTATATTCCTAACATTTGCTGACAATACTGAAAGACATAACAAATGCCAATAATAGTGCCAGCCCAACATCCTTAAGGAAATGCTGCAAATAAAATTACAAATAATTTTAAGTTACAAGAGATAGATAGGTACAAGTTATAGATATTTAAATGGGCAAAGTCCCATGTAATGTTATAAGATTCTTCCTGGATAAATTTTTCATAATGCAACTTAAAATTTGTAGATGACAGTAGAATTGCTTTGCTAACTAACTAGTAGCAAACATCACTACAACATTACATACAACCCTGCAGACACTGCACTTCTGTTCAACTCTGATGCCACAGCAATTTGGTTTGGTGCATTATTACATTGCCTGAAGTAATTACTATTTTTAGAATGGTTTTATAATCATTCGCATCCTTGATTAGTCCCCAATTGCTTCTTCTGTTCCAGCACAATTCTACTGTCATCTGTGGCAAGCAATGGTCCTTTTACATTTCCTTATTCATATTTGCCAATCAGTACAATTTTTTTCTCACCATTGCGGGTGGTGGGTGAGTGGAAAAGCTCTGGCCTCACATTCGGGAGAACACAAGTTCGAATCCACATCGAGCCATTCAGATTTCAGTTTTCCATGCTTTCCTAAAATCGTTCCAGGTGAATGTCAGGATAGTTCCTTCAAAAGGCCATGGCCAAATTCCTTTTGACTCCTTGCTCCCGGTGGTTACCCACCTCTAATGACCGCGATGTCAACAAGGCATAAAGCATGTTTCCCATAAAACCACATATATATATATAAATACTGATGGGAACAATTACTAACCAAAAATGGCATAATGGCACCAAAATATGGAAAAGATACACACATACAAAACACTGAAATTTTCAAGTGTAAATCCTTCATAAAAAAACACACACACACACACAATGGGAAAAGGGTGTAAGTCAAGCATGGACTAAAGCTAGTTTTGATGGTAGAGGTGAATAAAGGACTAAAAATCGGTATAATAAAAAATAAAAAAATAGTGAGGCTAAATATAGAAGAACATAGCAGATTCAAGTATAATCAAATAAGGATAGTAAATACAAGGAAATGAAAATAATTGTGAACTCTGGAATTATTATTGTTCAAAGTTGGTGGTTCCTGTTGGGGCGGAGAAGGCAGAAGGAGAGAGAATAGGGAAAAGAAGGGGGAGGAAAATTTGTGCACAGTTGTCAGCAGTTAGTCAGTTCACACAGTCTAAGTTCCCAGGAGATGCTGTTATTAGAAATGACTGTTCTGATTGCTTGGACACTGAAGTATAAATCACACTAGATAATGTTACAAGATGTGGAATAAACAGCTAAAGGAGGGTCCATTTTTGGGTTGAATACCAGTCATTTAAGGCCATTTATTCTTATTTACAATGACTTGATGATAAGATCTATGTGGGGAGACTGACAGATGCTTTAAGTTATTTGGTGTATCTCACGGGAGGGTTCAACATGCCTTATTGTAGGAAAGCTACACCTGGTGGATGAAGCATAGGACATGTCACATGTCTTGCAGTATGGTCTACTAAATAGGCATGAGCCAAGGGACTGTCTTGACAGATGGGGAGATTGGTATTCACGGATTTGCTGTTGGCTGAGATTATGGCCTCCACTGTTGCATTTTCTAGCAGGAATACAGAGGAAAATATGTCCACATAGGTGGGGGAGAGAGATATCTTCAAAAACATAAGTCTGAATATCACTTTGAAATTAATACAGAATCTAACACATACACATCCAACTATAGTGTAATGAGTGAAAGATTTTATATGTCTGGTCAGAATGTGTTTCTACCAAAGCATTATGATATATTCTTAAGGTATGAGCCACAACAGCTTAACTAATTGGCACAAAACTGATGTTATATCAAATTCACTTGCTAACATCTAGGATTTTTGCCAATTTGGGCTACATTACATATTTTATGTAAGCAAACTTATAAGAAAATTGTATCGGCTTATAACAGGCAAAATAACCTCATTTGTTAGCTAGCGTCTCTTCTAATTTAATACCCATTTTTAAAATACAGGTTAATTGTGTATAACAAGTACACCTATCAGCCAATAGAATTACCTTTTGTATGAAAGTATAGGCAATAACTGCTACATCAACTAATCAACAAATAACTGTCAAGTTAATAAATTTTCAATTTCATCTTTGTGTTATCTTGATATGATCGGCATCACAAACGGTCTAAAGAGTTACAGATGGGATAATTTACTAACTAATTTAGTCGGAAGCAAGTGCAGAAAGCTATAATAGATTATACTACCCACAACTTTGGAAAGTGTTCTAATAAGATGGTGATTTAACATCAAGATCTTGGAAAAAATTCTTCTCAGGTGTTCTGCCGGATCAGGCATGCACAGTGTCATGCTGTCACAGTGTCAACTACAACCTTTTTGCCTGATGGCTGTTGTCGAAACGTCACATATGGAAGAAATGATCTGGCAGAACACCCGAGAAGAATTTTTCTCATCTGTACGCTGGGAAAGACTCAAGTCTCACATAAGCCCTTGATTTACATCATGAACACCTGTGACAGCTTTAAGTTGCTAGATTTTATTAAGTCAGAATGGACTTTGACATAAAACTACAAATTCAACACTCCGCTACTTGAAGGTGATGGCATTTACTCATCCTACAGTTGGTGAAAAGCAATCTCCACCAAAAAAAAAAAAAAAAAAAGTGGAGGGGATTTTGGGCAGAAACCTGCAGCAGAACTAAATAAATTCTGAGGAATAATTCTATCAATTAATATCAGAATATTGCCATAGAGCAGCAGACAATGGTGGTAGGTGATTACTAACCAGGTGGGTGCCCTTGGTCAGAGACAGACAATGCTTTTCCAGTTAGTTGAATTCAACAAACGCAACTGCTTGGCCAACTTCACTAAGCTTAAACAATATCAAGTAACTTTCTGTCTTCCAGTATTGCACCAGGTACCAGGATGGATTTGCTGGTTTGCTATTGTTCTCTGTCTGAAGATTATTGTAAATTGTAATCAAGCTTTTTACAACAATACAGTGCTAATGACCTCATTGGTTATATGCCTGACAGTTTTAACAACAACAGTATCACACTTAGCTTATGGATAGTTAACATAACATTGTCAATGTCATATTTCATATGAATTTCCCTTTGCTCACATCCAAGCAAAGCTTAACAAATTTATGTCCCTCCAAGCACAAACCGCAAGTTAACCCATACACATTGTCATGTCAGTCAATTTGTCAGTAAATGTCTAACTGCTTGAGGATAATACAAGAATCATCAGGATAATAGGACGTTTTAACAAGATGCCCTGATACTCCAGCAAAATTTTGGCATCGAGTTTTGGAATTCATTGATCAAAGTGTAGTTTATCCTGATTATAAATTCCAAGCTACATTCCCCAGCTTATTATTATTATTTTATTTTTGTTTTTGCCTATTGAGATTGAGGTCATTAGAGCTGCTAGTGTGAGAAAAAATTTGGCCATAGCTTTCTGAAGGAACCAACCCGGCATTCACCTGTTGTAGTCTCAAAAACCATAGACAAATGCAAACTGGATAGATTGTCTGCCAAACATTCTAATAAATGCATTTTGAATTGTTCCCTAACTGTTGCAAGGTAAGTATGAAATTTCTACATGTGAAGCTGCTGTTGTAATACATTCCACTATTCACCTCATTTTGCATACTCTGATACTCACTGATATGACAAATTCATCTGGTATGGATCCAGTTTAATGGAGAAAAATCAGAACTTCACAAATGACAATGAAATATGCTTCCCCACTTTAATCATAATAAGAATTTGCAGCTTTTGAAACAATATATTTCCTCAAATGTTCTCAATGTGGAAGCAATTTATGTTTTAAATGTTTGTATGAGACCTATAATCAAAAAAATAAAATAAAAATAAATGTAATTCTTTGAAGAAAAACAAACTATTATTTTGGTGATTTTTTGTAAAAATTAATCTGTAATGCTATAAACAGCAAATAGTAATGAAACAAAATGGACACAGAAAATGGAACATGTACAAGTTCTCTATCGGTATAGATCAGTTACCTAAAATTTCACAGTTTTTAAGTCACCAAAGGTCCACCAGGGTGAACGGTATTAGGGTGAAATACTTCAAGTGTTATACTATAAACCCACATTGATCATTCTTTGATTTCCACAACAGAGAACTCTCCTTGTAATACAGAAACGACATCAGCAGAACAGAGTCACAGCACAACTGAGACTGCCAGCTACAATCATACAGTCCGTAAGTGATGCAAAAATGTGCACTAAGACATACAGCAATGAACCAGCATATTAACACATGGTTTGTATTTATTTTGGCATCCTTTTCATTTTTCAGACTGTACCACACACTCCCTAGGGCATGCCTGGAAAATTTTCTGTTGCTTGGCGGCAGTCATGCAGTTCGTATGGCACAATGGAATGACTTGACGCAAAGATATTCATCGATGAATATGAAATAAAAAATGTAGGATTTTTTTCCCCCTTCTGGGATCACACTTCACATCATATGGTTTTCAGAGCTTGTAATTTCTTGCCTAATCAAATCAAATAATTCATCAAACATCCTGAAGTATTTAAAAAATTAATTTAAACATTCTCAGCTTGGGGTGTAAAGCCACAAATAAGCCATGTGAGAACTGATCCTTTGATATTGGATGCACTGAAAACTGTATATTTACTTACTGTATTTATTTTTGGTATAGCAACCACACACATACTGCCTGTTCGATTTCCATGTAAGTACTGATAATGATGTCACACTGCCTGCCTTATACACAAACACGTGGCCACCACTGTTTCTGAACAACTTTTGATTAATGCACAGTTCAAACCATGTGGTCACAATTGCAGTTTTTCGGCCTTGACTGAACTTGCCCTAAGAGTATGAAAATGTGTTGAAATTTATATTAAAAAAATATGTATTGCTTGGATAGAGCCAAATAAATAGTTAAGTAGGAAGTAAACTTTGAAAATATAAGGACGATTCCAGTTGAAAATTATTTTCCTAAAAGAACCCTTGATTATCATGCAATAAAGATAAGGGCTAGGCATTTGGATCAGATGTTAGATGAATTTTAAGTAGCAAGAGAATGCAAGATAAATAATTTGAATGATGTGCTGTTCATTCCATGACTGGAAGATGTATACAAATAACGAAGACAATAAATTGGCACAAACTGTGGTCCTAGAATTAATTGAAAAATCAGTAATATTGTTGGTTTAAACAACATGCATATAACAATTTCAATTGCAGGAATAACTTGACCAAAGCCCCAACAGTAAGCTATAATCAGTGCAGGAAATGGGTTATTTTACTGAACGCTGTAGGAATAATTTGTGAAATGTGTGCAATGGCAGGCTGCAATAATCACAACTAGTTTGCAGAAATGAATAGTACAGAGAACAGATATAAACCTGAAGAGTTGCATACAGATAGTAGAACACACATGATCCTGAACAATAACAGAAGTTCAACGAAGTTACAGAGGTTTGTTGTGACTATGAAAATTCTGCAAGAAGCATAAGGTCATAGACAATTTTGAGAAAAAGATGACCAATATACAAGACCAAGACATTAAAATGGGAAGGTACCCAAAGTGAGTGCGCCTTGAAGGGGAAAAAAAGGCCAAGTAGATCAGGATGTAATCCCAGGGAGACAAAGTCAAACAGACCTGGTAAGAGTGTAACAGAAAGCCTGCAAAACTTGCTACTAGAGAATTGCACTAATAATTGCAACATAAAGACTGAAAATACATAGTAGCATAAATCCACATAGGACTTGAGGAAGCAGTAAGTTTGAGGGCAGATAATCAGTTGAAAATATAATAGGCAAGGATTAAGAATCAGGGTTAAAACAAACCTACTCACAGAGTTATACAGTATTAAGTCACAGAAGTTATTAACTGAGACATAAGTAAAGCAGAAAAATGTGTAGTCTAACCAAACAGCAGTATCAAGTGCAGTATGTCAACAGAACAAGTGTTTCAAGATTTGAAAACATATCACTGAATCAAGCAAATGGGTTGCTGAAAATGAGAGTCTGTTAAGAAGTAAAGTTCAGCCAATGGTTACAGCTTAATACTGGAAACAAAGTTAATCCCAGAAGCAGAGGAGTGTGGCAGCAAAATATGTCAGTATAGAATTATAGGAGTTCAGAGGAGGGGTTCAAGGATCGTTTAACATACCGTGAAACCTAAGAAAGTTGCAATTGGCAGTCACAGTAGAAATATAATGGAAGTCAACTGAGAAACAAGTACACGAAGCGATTATGTAAAAAAGTTATGCCAAATACTTAATACTAGGGGAGCAAACGTGGCTGTCAGATCCTGTCTCATGCTGGGCAACATTGGCAATGCAACCAATGCCCCAAATCTAAAAAGCAGGCATTCCATTACGCAGCACTGTCCACTAGCAATAATGTCACGAGCCTTTAACCCAACACAGCAGCGCTGACCTTGTCCATATAGAAGACATCCCACCCAGTCAAAACAAACAAGATATACAGTAAATGAGAAACAATGTTAGTATTTAATGTTATTTAGGATTTAAGATAAGTATAATTTTGAAAATCAGAGGAAAAGCAAAGTGGGAATTAATGTGCATATTACTATGCTGCAATTCAGGTCACAATGGTATAAACTATGGTCCTAGTGAAGGGAGAACACTCTACAATCTCTCATCAATTGGCAAGACATAATATCAACACAATGTACTAAATATTAACTTTCTCCCAAGGGGATAGTGTTGTGAACTGTCACAGATGATCTGAAAGGTTACTTAACGAGTTAATAACTAATTCAGTTGGAAGCAAGAATTGAAAGCTGTAGCATGCTGAGGTGGGTGCTAGCCAGATCTTTGGTGAGCATTCTAGTAAGATGCTAATTTAGCAGCTAGATGTTGATTTAAGTCATGACCGTCACTGTGGGAAATGGTAGGTAGTACTAGATTTAACTAAGTCAGACTGTACTTTGTATTAAAATGACAATATTAACCTCCCTCCACAGGAAAATGACATCATTAACACAACTTATGATGGAAGGAGAGCAAACCCCTCCCTCTGAAAAGAAAAGAGAGAGGTAGGTTCCAGCAAAAACCTCCAATAGAGCTCAATCAGCCTTCGAATTTATTCTCAAGTAGTCTCAGAAATCAGATGCAGAACTGCAAGTAAGCAAGCCTCTGTAGAGTGACTTAGTGCAGAGCAGCAGAACATAGCAGTAGAAGATTACTAAACAGGTATGCTTGGTCTGAGCCTGACAATGCTTTCCCATTTAAATAGATTAAGTATGTACAATACTTGTTTAGCCTAGTATACTTAGTTTAAGCAGTATCAAGTCGTTTCCAGTCTACCATTACTGCACTGAGTACTAGGGTGGATCTGGCTAGTGAGTGCTTAAACCAAAGTGTGTATTGCACTTGATGCCTGTAGATAACTGCAATCAAGCTTTCCAAACCAAGTTTGTTCACAGAACATTTAAGTGTTGTTATCAATCATATTTAACCTAAATTTCCTCTTCAGTTCCTGAGTACTGCTCATATCCAAACATAGGTTAGCAACCACCTGTATCTCCAATTAACTTGTACCTGTTAGCTTGTCAGCAAGTTTCTTACCACTCAAGGATCTAAAAATGACCACAGTTCCATGTTACTCACACATCTCTTCCTATTCTAGTCAACATACATTTCATTTAATACAAGGGATATGATTTACTGTAGTCCTGCTTCAAAATAATACCCATTTTACACAAAAACTTTACATTTTGTCATACATTCTACAACAAATGGTACCAATAATTCATAAGAGAGCTACTTAATACTGTCGTATATGCAGTATTCACAAAAAAAATCAATTTTTGCATCAGAGATGTCCATAATTTTTAAATGATCTGGTAAAATACTAATGAAAACAGGAAAGTCTAAACTACCCAAGTTTGTAAATGACCTATAAGCATTAAATTTCCATCAGACCTAAACTAGATAATTTTTTATGCTTTTCCTTCTTACTTCCAAATCATCATCTACATTTGGATTCTTCTCAAGTCCCCTTTCCAGTTTCAAGCATTTCAAGTTTCTCTTCAATGCCTAAACTCACCAAAAAAAAAAAAAGTGCAGATGAAACTTGGTGACCCCGAAGTTTGGCTGAAGGTGCAAAAATATTATACTAGCAGAAATAAATTTGGTGCAAGTTCAAATCCTACTGTTAAATTCATAGTGGTCATCCTGATAATGGTTTTGCGAATATTTTTGATAAAAAATGGGCAACTGATAGGATGATCCGAAATTTATACCCAAAAAATAACAAAATTTCACAGAAATTGAAAATCATCTTTAATCACACTCAACAAGAACATTAAACATAAAAGGAAAACAACAAATAAAGTCTATGTGCAGTTCAAGTATGATGTGACCATCGATTCCATTCTGTGTCATATTTTGTATCAATAAGACAATCTAAAACTTGTTTTAAGACATCTGCTATTTTTATGAATTTCCCCTCATCTGTGTAAAAAGGTTCATTACTGCAATGTTTCATTATTTCTTTCGTAGTATGAAAGCTTCTATTTTGATCTGAGAATTATCATCAATATCACCTACAAATGTATCCTTCACTGCAGCAAGGTTTATTCATGCCTTCCTCTACAGCTATGGCAAAATCCCTTGTATTAATGATTTTCTGCAGCATTTCAATTTTTTATCTAACTGGCAGAAAATGTTGCAACCTATCATATACAATACAGGGAACAAAAGGCCAACATCACCAACATTAAGTATACCATCTGCCCATTATAAATATGTCTCCATTTAGTAAGTCTTCAAACAATTAAAACCTGATTCCAATCTGGAGTAGTCAAAAGTGACACTACTTGATCATCAAAAAGTGTAGGCTATCTGCAAAAAAAATAAAATTAATTCCCAGAAATCTCGGAGCCTAATCCCCATCAAAACATTACTCTTAAAACTGGACATAATTATTTTTATTATTGTCCTAAGCATTACAAGATAAGCTACCAGGGCGCAGAGAACAAGCTGGCCATCGATTCCACCAAGACTCAAGTGCATTTACACAGCTCTATCAGCTTGGGAGGAGATAATGAAAGGTGCCTCCCTGAAGATTGCGATTTGAAAATGTTATCACAAGCAATCGGGCGATCCCTGGGCAACGGAATAATGCCGGCCAAAACTTTTGCCCCAGAAACATCAACGTTCGACCGAGTGTCGTGGTGTAATGGTAAGCATTCTGGCTTCGCAATTGGGAGGACGGCAGTTCGAATCCCCGTCCGGGCATCCAGATTTGGGTTTTCCATGGTTTCCCAAATCACTCCAGGCAAATGCCGGGATGCTTCCTTCAAAAGGCCATGGCCGAATTTCCTTCCCATTCCTTGCCCCCACCCCCCATCCTTTCCTGTCTCTAAAGACCTCTCTGTTAAGAGACGTTGTAACCTATATGCTAAGACTAGTTTGTAAGTATTAACTTTAAGTGACAATAATCTTTGCTCTGCAGACGCGGCCAAAGAAAATTATATATAGTAAGAGAGATTTGTGTGATCGCTGAAAACGAAGAAAGAGGAAGGATTGTATTAAGATTGTGAGTGTGTTTAACTATCTGGTTTTGATAAAACGTTTCATGTTGTTGGTGTATATGTGTGGTTTTTCTTGTTTATTTAACATCATATTCAACTACATGCCTTACATTAATATGCACAACTGCCAAAACAAATAAAAGGCATCATCGGCAGGTTATAACCTGGCTTTCCTGGAGAGGTTGAAAAGAATAGAGCCGGGTTATATTTGGCGACCCTGCCAGGATTTACAGGTGTTAATTACTACTAATGGGCATAGCACCCTAAACGACTGGACTTCTGATTACGCAGTGGCAGTGGCGAAGTCCAGATTTTCATTCTACGCACCGCGGCAAGTAGAGAACATTCCATTTATAAGTTCTGAGGTGGCAGTAATCATCAGTCATATAAAGAAAAAAAAAATAAGTAATTAAAATTTGGACACTGAGTAAATAACTTACAGTAAAGAACTTGAAACTGAAGCAATGATTGTTGTTGAGACTGTCTTTCTTCAGTAGTAAATTATTTATTTTTTGATAAGTAGTGAGTAGTGTATAGTAAAGAAGTTAAATATGGAGCAGTGATTTTTGCTGTGGGGATTGGCTCTCCTGAGTAGTAACACTTTTGTTGTTGCTTATAATACAGGGTGTCCCAGAATTATCTTTACAACTTTGACATTGAATAAATTATGTTTGGAATGAGATATCACAATGCAGTTTTTTGCATTTTGAAGAGTATCTCTCAAAGTTTTGTTTCTGTCTGTAGAACACTTCTTTGGAGCATCCCTTGATCAATTGTCATAATTGCTGCAGAAATCCTCTGCCTGAGATCTGCCAAATTTCTAACCGGGGTTTGATACACGATGTCTTTTACATATCCCAAATGAAAGAAATCCAAGGGGGTTATGTCAGGTGAACGAGGCGGCCAGTGAATTGAACCCCGACCAGGAAATTGTTTATCTAGAAAATCCCGGATATCATGAGCCCAATGTGGCGGTGCACTATCCTGTTGGAAGATGACTGTTGGTTGAAGAACTTACAGTTGGGGAACAACAAATTTTATTAACATATCCAAGTAAACTGGGCCTTTGATTGTCTTCTCAGCAAAGAAGAAGGGGCCAATGATTTGGTTGTGCATAACACCGCACCACACATTAATCTTTGGGCTGTCACGCTCTCTCTCTCTCTCTCTCTCTAAATGCATGCGGAGGTTCAGAACCCCAAATTTGAATGTCGTGCCTGTTAAGTAACCCGTGTCTCTATAAACCAGAAAACACACTGAGCTTTTTCCTGTGGAGTGTACATTTTCAATAAATGTTATGTAACTACCTACTTGTCACCAAACTGCACCTGAAATGAAACAGAAAAAAACTTTGAGAGATACTCTGTAACATGCAAAAAACTGCATTTTGATATCTCGTTCCAAACATAATTTATTCAATGTTCAAGTTGTAAAGATAATTCTGGGACACCCTGTATATGTATTATACATAATAATTGTATGATACTAGCTAGAATGAGTGCTGAAGGTAATTTGGAAGAATTTGAAGGTAGTGTTTCCGAAAGAGAGATGGGAAGTTCAGAAATAGTAAGTTTTGATAACAGCTATGTAAATTTAATGGGAGTCTTTGGCGACAACAATCTTATTCAAAATGAATCCTTTGATAGTTCTATTATTAGCGGGAGTAAAGTTAAGCTTTCCGGATATGTTGCAAATAGTAAACTTCATAATAATACTGAAAATAATGAATTAATTAATGAAGAGAATAATGTAAATGGGGGGCAAAATTTGATAGAGAGTGCAGTTTCACCAAAGCCAGATCGATTGAACGATATTCGAGAAATGAGTACGAACCTTGAGTTGATATTAAATGCCATAATGCAAACCAGGAAAGCAATGAAACAAGACATCCGAGGATTTGAACAGGGCCAAGAAAAAACCAGACAAGTTATCAGAGGATTTGAACAGAGCCAAGAAAAAACCAGACAAGACATCGGAATAATTAATGAAAAAATCACGCAACTTGTACAAAGGAATCAAGAATTTGAGAAAAGGATTACTGAAAGTACTGATCAGAGTATTAAAAGGATAGAAGAAATGATAGTAAGTGTGTCTGGAAGAATTTTGAATGTGGAGAAGGAGACAGAAAAAGAACTGAAAATAATGAGGGATGATATTCTTGAAAGCAAGAAAGTTATGGAGCAAGATGTCGTTGTTCTCGTGGATCGCCGTATGGAAGAAAAGGAGAAAATTATTGTTGAAACTGTAGAAATGTCAATAAATCAAAAAATAGAATAAAGTCAGAAAAATGTGGAAAGTGGAAGAAATTTTGGAAGGCCAAGTACGAAGTCATGAAGAAGCTGTTGAAGAAAAAATAAGTATAGCGGAAGTATGAAAAGAGTCGTTAAAATATACATTCAAGGAAGAAGAATTAGCAGATAATGATAGCGACCTACCTTTAAGTATTAACGAAAGTGAAGAAATTGAAAATGTTCCTAGCAGCGATGGAGAAGAGTACGAATGCAGAAGTAGCGAGAATTAATATGAAGAATATGACGAAAGTGGAATAAGAGTGTTTTTTATAAGAAGTTATGACGAAGAAGAGGATGAAAATGTATTGCAGATAGGAACCGAAGAAAAGAATAATGTACCAGGTAGCTATAAAAGAACGAATGTACTTTACCGGCACGGTAATACAGATGCCACTACTTATGTTTCTTTTGGTGAGAAAGATGAAAGGGGGAGTGATGGAAGTATTGTTGCAGGACACAATCGATGACGGCCAACACCAAATTGATTCAAATTATTTGAGAAAAGGGTGCCCACCTCATATAAATACAAGATAAGTAGTTGAATGGTCTCATAAAAAGGAAAACAAGAAAGAAATTACATGAAGGACTGGAAGAATATGAAAAAGTGACAGAAAGGAATTGGAAGAGGTGGACGAAAAAGCTACGGTAGAACGATGTGTATGCAAGAAGCTTAAATGTTTCTCAAGGGGCAAGTATTTCCATTAACGAGTCATTTTCGGAGATATGTTTTTGATGAAAACTAGACAAAAGTCTTGCGAAATAATTCAGAGAATAAAAAATTCTTTAAAATCTATCACGGACCTTTTAAGATTGTTGATAAGCCAAACGCGAGCGCCTATTTGCCTGCTTATCCCAAATCTAATAAAATACTAGGATTAAGAAATGTGGTCGATTTAAAATTGTATAGAACAATGGACTAAAAAGATAAAATGTTAAGTAATTGACAAAGTAATATTGTATTGATCTTAAAACAAAATAGTATCATAAAAGAAACATGAAAAGCAATCCAATGGTTCATGGTAATATGTAATTTTATTTTTAACGCCTTGCTGTGATGAAAAAGTAGCATGATAAATGTAATGGTTAAGACTGAAATTTGAGCATGTTTAATCTGAACTGAGTGTACGTGTCAGGGCGAATGAACAATAATAGAATTGGACGCTATACAGTGCCTATAGTGCCAGATTTAGTGACAAGCAAAAATTTTAATTGTGAGCTGATTTAGACTGTGAAAATACTTTGGATTTTTAATCAGAATTGTGTGGAAAAAGTAAGGACATTGTAAAGTAAATTTGAGAAGAACAGTTGGACATTGTATTCAAGGAGAAAATGGTGTCATCCATTATATATTTCAATAACTTCTCAGCAAATTAAAAACTGTGCTAAATTCATTAATCTGCCTCGAAGTGGGGCAGGTGTAACATATACGCTAAGACTAGTTTGTAAGTATTAACTTTAAGTGACAATAATCTTTGGTCTGCGGGCGCAGCCAAAGAAAACTATATATAGTAAGAGAGATGTGTGTGATTGCTGAAAAAGAAGAAAGAGCAAGGATTGTATTAAGATTGCGAGTGTGTTTAACTATCTGGTTTTAATAAAACGTTTCATGTTGTTGGTGTATATGTGTGATTTTTCTTGTTTATTAAACATCATATTCAACTACATGCCTTACATTAATATGCACAACTGCCAAAACAAATAAAAGGCATCATCGGCAGGTTATAACCTGGCTTTCCTGGAGAGGTTGAAAAGAATATAGCCACGTTATAATGTTAAGCAGTTAGAAAAAAAAATCAACGTTCGAGCCCTTATCAGGGCCACAGATAAGGACTGTCTCTATTAACATTGACGGTATGTCATCAGCCAAAGAACATTTGCTGCAAGACTTGTGCAGTCAACACGAATGCCACATTTTGTGTGTACAGGAGACACATAGAAGTAGTGCCGACCAAAAACAAATGGAATGATCTGAGAGGTTGAGAGACCTCACCATAAATATGGAAGTGCCATCTTCGTTTGACCTGATGTTGAGATTCTGTCCACAGCCATCACAGAAGAGAACGACATTGAAGTCCTGAACACTGAGCTTAAAAACTGAACAATATCATCTTAATATGAACCACCCAGCAGTAAATTTGCTGTAAAACACCTTTCAATTTACAAAATCAACACCCACAAATTGTTATGGAGGATTTCAACTCTCATTGTACGGCTTGGGGTGAAAATTTTGATGATGAGAATGGCATTACAGTAGAAGAATTGGCAGATGTAAATCAACTTACTATCATACATGATCCCAAACGACCTGCATCTTTCAACAGTGGGAGATGGGGCCATCATCATCATATATTCCGAGTTTCACCTCAGATCTAGCTGCCCAGTTCATGGATTATAAATCACTGTTCCAAGATGATCCCTTTGGTGAAAAGTTAGTGCAAGCTAGCAATCAACTTATCTCATCTCTAAGTGCAGCAAAAAGAAACCACCGGATAAAGACATTAGAAGAGCTGGACCTGACAATATACAAGATATGGAGACTTCTAAAATGCCTCAACAATGATCCATCAAAGATCACTGGATATTCCAAATCTCGATGCAAACCAAATTGCTCATCAGATATTCATGAATAGGAAGGAAATTCATATAAAAAACAAAGAAAAACACACAGAAACAGCCACGAAGAGATGAACAACTTCACTGAGCCTTTCAGTATGTCGGAGCTGGAAAAGTTTATTGACGAGTGCAAAACCAGGAAATCAGCAGGCCTTGATGACATACTATAAGAATAAATTAAGAACTTTGGATATAAAACAAAAGAATGGGTTCTACAGCTCCTTACCAAATGTATGAGCACGTATCAAATTCTGAATGTATGGTGGAGGACGAGAGTGATTGCTCTGCACAAACCTGGAAAAGAAGGGAACAATCCCATAGATCTTAGAGCAATAGTGCTCGTGTAACCTTTACAAAATATTTGAATGATTAATTCTGAATCATATCCAGCCTGTAATTGATCCAAAACATATACCACAGTAAGGTGGCTTTCGCCATAGTAAAAGTTGTACTGGACAATTGCTGAGTTTAACACAGTATACAGAGGATGAATTTAAAACCCGTAAGGCCACGGACGTGGTCTTTGTGGACCTGTTAACAGTATACAATACTGTTAACCACCAACTACTCTTTGACAAGATCTACAATCTGACAAAGGCAACCAGATTAACCAAGCTCATCGCTACTCTTCTCCAGAACCGCAGGTTTTTCGTTGACTTTCAAGGACAGCGCAGGCGATGGAGGGTACAAAAAAATTGTCTGTCTCAAACATTTTCTGGCTCCAAACATTTTCAACATTTATACAAATGATCAGCCATTTCATCCAGCTACCAGGAGCTTCATTTACTCTGATCATCTTGCCCTAGCATCACAGAGCACAAAGCTTTAAGTTGTAGAAAGAAATTTGTCTGCTGCCCTTGAAGGCCTATCAAGCCATTATAGGGAAAATCACTTAAGACCTAACCCTTCAAAAACTGAAGCGCGTGCCTTTCACCTAAAAAACAGGAAAGCTCAGTGTAAGATGAAAATAATGTGGTCAGGTATCGAACTGCAGACATGTAACACCCCAAAATTTATGGAAGTGACACTCGACAGAACCCTCACATATAAGAACCACTGCATAAATTGCAAAATGAATATCTCATCTACAAGAAACAACTTACTGTGCAAACTAGTTGGATCACAGTGGGGCAGTTTGGTACTCATCATCTCACACCAAACAGGTGGATGTAGCCCTCAATAACACCTGTAGACTAGTGACCCCAGTTGACAGGCTTTACCAACTTTCGAGGTTTGCACCACCCAGTATCCGGAGAGAAGTGGCTGCGAACAAGGAGAGGACAAAAGTAGAACGGGAAAGTGCTCATCCACTGCATGGCCATATACCACCAGCCCAGAGACTCAAGTCCAGAAAAAGCTTCCTGAGAATATCGCAGGAACTAATTGGGTCACCAGAAAAGGCAAAAGCACAGTTGTGGAAAATGAAGGTCCCTAACATCTCGGGACCACTGACAGTTCCAGAGCACTTGCCACCTGGTCACGTAGAGGACTGAAACATCTGGTGGTCCTTAACTCGAATGCGAACAGGAGTGGGCAGCTCGAAGGAAAACCTAGTAACACAGGGTTATAATGATGCTACCAAGATCAAAAAATGAAACATATGTTCGAGTGCCCTATGTGCCCATCATCCTGCAACAAAGATGATCTTCTTTGAGCAACATCGAATGCACTTGAGGTTGCGAAGTATTGGGCAAAATGTGTTTAAAGTTGTTAATTTGCACAATGTTTTAACTGTATATTTGATGTTTATAATTCGAGAATAATAATAATCATCTTGGGAAACAACCAGAACTTGCAAGGTTACTGAGAGGAGGATAAGGAGACTGGTTTTTCAGGAGAATGGTGAATAAGGCCAAGACCAGAATCAGCCGTGTAAAATGGGTTCGATCTGTCACTATGCTGCAAACAAAAATCAGACACTGGAATAGGACACAAAAATATGGTATCCACATGATGATCTACTTGCTAGATGACAAATCCCTTGACACATAATTATCATTATTCTGTGGAAAGAAATGAAGTCTTCTACATTTTCTGTAAGCATAATCCATTTCCATATAATACTGCCATATTGATTTACTTTTAACTCGGGTTAGCACATCATACTGCAGTACTGGAACTAAGTCCTACAAGTTGTACCGTAAACAGGCCCCTTTACATGTAAGTAAATTCGTCGCTTAGGGCATCCACAGGTCACCTTCAGGCTGTGAACTGAAGGTCACGTCATGAGGTGTAAGCTGATGAAGGCCACATATTATTCATTCTGTGTGGAAGAAGCAATCTTGAGATTTTGGCATTTCAGGTCAAAATGTACAGGTGACCTCAAAATTCCAATCTCACATACAGGTTGCCTACAGATCATTGCCTCAGACACAGTTTTACCATCAAGCAACCACTGTTGCCACAGTGAAAAATACAGAAAAAATGATAATAAATAAAAACAGAAAGAAATTAGCAGCTTTAGTAATACTGTTGGGGCTGTTGGGAAAACCGAGAATGCAGACAAGGCTCTTCTGGGTGAAAAATAAAAATTGTTGCACATGAACCTTATTAAAGAACTTTGAAAATCTGGTACAGATGATTTAGAACATTATCTTTATGGCTGTATAAGGTCATGTAGTGCTGAAGGCCAAATAAACAAACAGAAAAAAAAGATTATATTCATATGAAAGGTAAGTCATTAGAAAAGTTATTAAATTTGGCGAAACATTTCATATCCAAGAAAACTAAAAAAATGAGAAGGGCAATCAGTTTAGAGGAAAGATCAATTGCAACTCTATGGTTTCTTGCAAAAACAGGCAGCTTTGAGGACTTAACGTTTTGAAAACTTATTTTCACCAGGCACTCAGAGTCATAGTACCTGAAATGTATAAAGCCAGTTACAGTTTTGATTTTATTTACTTTTATAGTTCATTTATAAACAAACTCCTTAGGTAATCTAACTCATTTTTGCTGTATCCAAGGTGGCGTTTTCATCAAAACATTTTAAATTAGCCAACACAGACAAATATGCTTTTATCCCACATTAAACGTCTGAAAAATTTCTTGATTTGATTTTCCTTAAATATGGATTACTTCTATAAATATTGATCAATCATTGTTAATTACAGAGTTTTTTGCTCATATTGTACTGAAAGAATGTGTGGACATGCAAACAGATGCACATAATGATTTTTGACCGAGGCGAAATTCAAATTGCATTGAAGATCAGATCTTCGGGCCTGGATTGATGATAAATCATCACACAAAGAGGAGTTTCACTTGACTGAAGATATTGACCCTCCATCGGACAGTGTGTGTGTGGTGACCTCAATGATGTGCACCTCGAGGCAACTGCCTGCAGGTGAACTATGAGTGGGTGTCTTTAGGTAACAACACCAATCAATTCATCGTTACTCTTACTGAAGAGCCACAAGGGGGGAAAAATAAGGTATTTGACATACATATTGCAATGTAAATGAAACCTCCCTTATATCACTGCTTTAAAAGTTGTGGATGCATAGGCAGGATTTCATGTGGAAGTTCTACGCTTATGAATACGGAGGTGCAGCTCAGTTACAACCCTATTATGATTACTTTTTTTTTTTTTACTTATGACTTTACGCCTTGTCGACGTCGAGGTCATTAGAGACGGGATGGGAGTGGATACAAGAAACAGGAAGGAATTTGGCCATGGCCTTTTAAAGGAAGCATCCTGGCATTCTCCTGGAGTGATTTGTGGAAATCATGGAAAACTCAAATCTGGATGCCCGGATGGGGATTCGAACCAGTGTCCTCCTGAATGCGAAGCCAGAACGTTAACCATTCATCCACCACACTCGGTCTATTATGATTACAAAAATCAGTACAATAAATACTTTAGAACAATAAAATTATTGATAAAGTAAATAGCTGTATATAGTCTACTTACCTGAAGAACATAACAAGCATGGTTGGGGTAGTTCTCATTTGTAAGACTTACAGCAAGAGCCATCATTGCTTTCAAATTAAGAGGATCCAGCTTCAGAGAATTTGTCAAGCAGATAACAGCAGCAGGATCCTGTAAATAATAATAAAATTTAAGTGGAATGTGGAAAATAAAGGAGTTCATATGGATCTACAACAATTACTAAACTGTCAGCTGCAGAAATTAACTTTGATAAGGTGTCTGAAAAGTGTGTCTGCATCACACAATATAAATGGCCAAACATAACTGGTCATGAATTAAGGTTTCATCAGACACATTAACAGTACTTTATTACCATCTCATCAGGAACAGAGTATTGAGGTGGTAGATCAAGTAACCATGAATCACAGTAGCAGCTCAAACCAAGATATGGTGAAAAAAGAAGATACCTACAGAATTTTGGAAGATTTCTGTGTCTTATCAATGTCACAATGTTATCAAGGTATATTTTGCTGGGTGGTGTATGGAATTTCCCAAGAAGCTAATTAAACACAGCACTGGATACATGCCATTAACATGCAGACAGAGGAAAGCTGCAAACAGGTTTTCTGTGAATTTCTTATCTCATTCCTTTAATGTGGTATATTATTCTTCAAAAAAAATCACAGAAAAATGGTGTTCATTACTCTAATCAAACAAACACAGTGTGATGACATTCTAGAAATTTAACTGTTATTAGAACACAGTTTTATGCAAAAATGTACAAGAAAGAAGAGAAAAGAACTTTACATATCACTCTCATACTCATTATTTGAAGATATTTTAGATACTAGAATAGAACAAGCCAAATGGTAAGGAAATGGCAATATTTACATCATGCCATGTTCTATTAGTGTCTCATGTCTCTTGTCATGCTAATAACATCATCTGAATTCAGCCACTGTCCAATGTCAGAAAAGTCTAAACGCAGTAACAATTCATTATAATCACAACCATGGGCGCCGGGACGGGGGTGCAAGGGGGTGCACTTGCACCCCCATGCTATGAAAGAAAATACTCAGAAAAAGATTAAGAAACAAAAATTTTATTATTAAATTCACTGTTTGAATAATAACTTAAAGCGCCTAGGTTGTTGTACAAATTTGTTCAAAACCTTGTCAATAAATTCAGTATCCTTAGTTAATAAGTGTTATGTGTAATGTATAAAAAAAATGAAATGAACCTCCCTTAAAGTAATCCTGCCGGCGCCCATGATCACAACAGATGATGTGAAAGTGTGATTTATATATATATATATATATATATATATATATATATCCCACCAGACCAAGCACTTATTATCACTACTATTTATATTTTATTTTTCCTTCTTTATCAAAATACGATTTATATTTATATCGTCCTCAATTATTATGTTTATCTCCCACTTTCAATGATAATATACCTTCAGCATTATCGATTCAGTATTTGTGCTTTCCCCCTCTCCCATACTATCATCTATGCCGGTCATGTCATACTACCCGCATTCACAGCCGTCGTCGTGTATATGTCTGGCTCCGCCTGGTGTCTCACTTTTAGCAAGAATAAGACTAACTGCTGAAATATTGCGTGTTTCTTGTGTTTATTCTTTTTTTATGTTCATCACTCCCAGCTGCCTTCGTCCGTGTAAGGGTTGGGTCGTAATTCCCTATCCTTTCTTAGTTTTATTGCCTTGTAGCATTTTTTTGCTCATTGTTGTTATTATATATATATATACAGCATAATGAAACAAAGAAAAACAGTTACATAAAGAATAAAATGTCAAATTTAAATTATAATTTGGAAAAAGATAGAGGTTATCAGTGACAAAGGCTTAAAATTTCAGAGTGCAATTCAAATACTTTATTGAGCAATGCACACAAAGACATTGGTGTGTAGCTTCCACTGTTTCTCACAAAGACCACCAGGTGTTCTGGAAGTGGCTCGTTGCCAATAGTGTGTAGAAATAGTAAGTTTAATGTAGTATGAATCATCCTGCATATTACACCTCAAGAGCACATTTTTGAAAGAACATCCAGTGCCATATACACATTTTTAGCTCAGGATATATTAGGAGATCCTGCAATGAATGGATTAATGTCTGTATCTTGTAGACCATCTCTTGATACGTAATGAAAATTTATTTTGTTTGAAGACAGAAAACACAGTTCAATAAAGGTAAGGCAACTGATTTTATGACTTTAAAATATCAGAAGATGCAAATGACTAGAATGAACATCAAACATCAAACATCATCTGATATTTTGTATGGTTAAATTAATCAAATTCAAAAAGCTGAAAAGCCTAACTAAGATGTTACACAACTTCTGAAACCACCAAGAGCTTAAGTAACATACCAAAAAAATCTGTTATATTAATGATATAGTGGGATAGTGCTGTTAAGCGTATGGGAGAGACCATATTAGTCTCTTCCAACCAAATGTTAAACTCTCCTTCACATTGTTCATCCCATTTACATGGTGACTCTGGTGACTGATTGATTCCTGGTATAAGGTGTCACCCAGTACTTGTCAAAAGTCTCATGAATGGAGGGCTGAAGAGCTGGGAGTTGTCCATGGCACCCTTTTGCCATTGGAATTGGAAACGGCACCAGTAGGCGGATGAATCAGAAATGATCAATGGCATGGGATGCAGAAGGCAATGCGAATCCACTTTGTTAAAGATCCAAAGGGTATCCTAAATCTATGTGATCCTTTTAGATTACATATTGAATGATTGCTTCCTCGTAGGCAAAATATTCCAGAGGCAAAATAGTCCCCCCAACTGGATTTCCAGGTGGGGACTGCTCAGGAGTCATTAGAAAGGATAGAAACAGTCTACAAAACGGAGTGCAGAATGTTAAAAGTCTGAATATGGCAGGTGGATTAGAAAGCTTAAGACAGGAAGCACAGCAAAATACAGTTCACCAGATCATCTGAAGATTGATGCCCTTTAAATTAGTGAGATGAAGTGGAAGGATGCACAGTATTTCTGGTCTGGTGAACACACAATAGTTACGACAATAGTAGTCAGTGGAGTTACTGATATAGGATTTATATTGAATAAAAGAGTAGGCAAACAGGTGAGTTATTACAAACAGTTTAGTGACAGGATTATTTTGATTATGGTAAAAAATAAGGCTGCTGTAACCACGTTAGTACAAATCTATATGCCAATGACAGAGTAAGATGATTAAGAAACAGAAAAAATACATGCTGAAATTGAAGAGTTAAACCAATATGTGAAAGAGAAGGAAAACCTACTAATCATGGGTGATTGGAATGGAAGAAGGGAAATAGCAGAATACTGTACAAAGTTTTAGCCTAGAAGAAAGAAATGAGCCAGGATGCAGGTTGTTAGAATTTTTTGATAAATATAAACTCATCATGGCAAACACATTATTTAAGAATCATGCACGAAGGACATATTCCTGCAAACATCCAGGTAGATATCAGATAGATTATATCTTGCTCAAACGACAATTCAGAAATCAAGTTCTAGACTATAAAGCATACCCAGGAGCTGACAAACTCTGACCACAATCTAATATTTATAAAGTGTAGGCTGAAATTGAAGAGAATGAAGAAGCAACACTGGCAGAATAGATTGTAACTGAACAAACTGAAACAATCCAACACGAGAGAAAAATTTGCAAAGATAGTGGATGTGGGTCTAAGAAACAACTCTGAATGGATTTCAACTGAGAACAATTGGAATGCAATGAATAGAAAAATAATCAAAGCTGGCAAAGAAACGTTAAACTTTGGGAAACAAGCTGCATGAAAACTTTCAATCACAAAAGAAATTTTGGAGCTGATGAATGAGAGAAGGAGGCACAAAAATGCTCAGGTTGAAGAAGGAAGAGAGCACTAGATGTATTTTAGAAATCAAACAGGAAATTCCAGAAAGTAAAAGAAAAGTGGCTACAAGAAAAGTGCGAAGTAGAAAAGGAAATGCTCATAGACAAAGCAGATGTAGCCTATAGAAAGATCAAACAGAATTTTGGAGGAATTAAGAATACATATAAACATTAAGGCTGTTGATGTGATACTTCCTTTAAGCTCTGAAGGTAAAGTTTACCTACTGATGGAAGGAATACTTAGAGAAACTGTATGATGGGGATGATTTGAACAACAATGTACTGGAAAAAGAAGGCGATGCTGACATTGATGACTTGAGAGATCCAGTTTTAAGGTAAGAATTTTAGAGCTTTGAAAGATTATAAATCAAACAAGGCAGTTGGAATTGATTAACTCCTGTAAAACTTCTGAATTCCCTAAAGAGGGAATCCAAAGATGATTCATACTGATATCAAACATTTACAAAACAGGATAAATTTCAAATGATTTTAATAAAAGTATCATCTTAACACTCCTGAAGAAAGGACAAGCTGACAAATGTGAGAGTTATCCCACTGTCAGTCTAACATGATTTGTTTCAAAATTACTGATATAGGATAATAAAGAAAAGATTAGAAATGGTAAGAGAAGATATAGTAGGTGAAGATCAGTTTGGGTTTAGGAATAAATGCTGCTTTAAGATTAATAATTGAAGAACAGATAAAAAAAAAAACAAAGATACTTTTATGGCGTTTGTTGGTTTTGAAAAGCTTGTGATAAAGTAAGGTGGGACAAGACGTTCAAAAGTTTAAAGAAATGGTCTAAAATATTGAGATAGAAGAATATTTAATAATCTATTTTTTTCCTTGTGGCTTTACACCTCATCAATGTCGATGTCATTAGAGGCAGGAAAGGACTGGGGGCAAGGAACGGGAAGGAATTTGGCCATGGCCTTTTGAAGGAACCATTCTGGCATTCACCTGGAGTGATTTAGAGAAACCACTGAAAATCCAAATCTGGATGGGGTTCGAATCCACGTCTTCCCGAATGTGAGGCCATTTACACAACACACTCACTTTTATAATCTATATAAGAATCAAGTGGTTATAATATAAGTAGAGAATCATGAGAGACATGCATCAGTTAAATAGTGTGTCACATAAGGTTGTAGTCTATCCCCATTAATATTCAATTTGTATGTAGAGGGAGCAATGAAGGAAGTAATAGAAAAATTTGAATGTTGCATAGGTGTTCAAGTAGAAAAAAAAGCAGTGTGCTACAATTTGACGTAGACAATGTCCTGTTAGCAGAACAAATTGAGGATCCTGAAAAGTTACTGAATCCTATGAAAAAATACTAAAAAAAGGTTTTGGAATATAAACCAAAGCAAGACAAAAATGATGACGTAATAGAAATGAAAGCAATAATAGTAGATTAAATATAAAAATAGGATCAGTTGTGATAGAAGAAGTAAATGAATTCTGCTACTTAGGAAGTAGAACTACAACTGAGGCTGAAGCAGGAATGATGTTAAAAGCACTAGCGGAAAGAGCCTTCTTGAAAAAGAGAAATCTCTTAGTTTCAAATAATGATCTAGGACTAAAAAAGAACTTACTAAAACTCTATGTGTGGAGCACAGCACTTTATGGCAGCAAAGCATGAACTTTAGGAATACCAGAAAGAAGGAAAATAGCATTTTAAATTTGGTTCTATAGAAGGATGCTGAAAATTGAGTGGACAGATAAAGTATGAAATGGACATGTTTTGGAAATGATGGATGAGGAAACAAGCTTGTGGAAGAATCTTACAGAAAGAAGAGACAGGACACGGGATTGGTTAAATTGTTAGTTGAGGGAAGTAAGAACGGTAGAGGAAGACAGAGATTAGAACATATAAAGAGGATGTAGGTTGAAGGGGTATGTTGAGATTAATAGGTTAGCACAAGATAGAAAGGATTGCATCAAACCAGTTGATAGACTGATAGTAAAAGAAGAGAAAACAAAAAGTGGGATAGTGGTGACAATGACGATTCATGTGGTAACCATATGGGGTACGCACAATTGTTTTCGTCAAACTGCTCAGTCCTATGTACATGAATAAGATTTTAAGTCGAAGTATTATAAAGGGTGTTCAAGTTTTTGTATTGTTGTGTTCATTTGGCCCTCCTGCCTTTATCTGTGGTAATCTGTGGTAATCTTTTCAGTTATAACTAATAATTTGCAAGAAAACTTTTCACCAAGTAGTATGTAATTATTATTTAAGACATCCATTTGGTGGTGAAATTAGAAACAGTCAAGTAAATGGAAATTTGTATCTGATTATTCATAGTAATAATGCTGCTACATTCTTTAGTAATAATGGAATACAGCTTACATTTCCAAAAGTGTATGTTGAGGTTAATACAGTTAATTATGATTATATAGTAAAATATTTTACATCTGAGACTGAAAAATGATCTATTTCGTAACTTATACTGCTGCTGAGGATATCGAAAATGTGTACTCAACTGAACAAGAAAGAAAATCTGTTTTATGATACGCTGCACTGATTTCAATTTTAACACATTCATTGCCTGACTCATAAGCATGACTTGATGAGGTGGCCATATTAATTATAACTTTATTCCATATATCATACCATTGAATTTATGATGCTATGATTATATTATTACATAAAAATACTCAGTGGTTAAAGTGTTTCGAAGCTGTTTAAATCCCATTGAGATCAGAAATTTTTAAGATCTCTGCTTGATTATATGAGAAATATAAGGGTGTTCCGGGGTTTGGATTCCATGTTAAATTGTAGGGCCAGCTACGACAAAGGCGGAATGTATGGCGAATCAAAACTCTTGTCACTAGGACGCAAGACCATAAAAATTTACTTTTTTTTTTAGATACATGTTTATCACACAAGACCAACCATACATTTGGTACACATTAACTGTATGGCGTGTCTCATGACATTTTCTAGTACATAGTTATATACAGTTTAGCTGAAAACTGAACCCTATTTATTTAAATAAGTGAGAAACTTTAAATACACATTTTAAAAAATAATTTTCAGAAGGTAAACTAAATCAAGAGTCAATTGGAACTAATACAAACAAAAAGTTTAGTGCAAACAAATTTAAAATAAGTTTCCTTTTATGATAAGAAAATGTAATGTGGAAAAACACTCTGGAGGATGTTTGTGCAATTTTTGCACACCAAATTGGTGCTAACCCTACTTATGTTTCTGTAATAATTTCTTTAATCCTTCCTTGCAGTAACTTTTTTCTGGTAGACAATGTGTGTATGTAGGATCTTTAAACTATTGTCAGCTAATTCTACATGGAATCCCTCTTTTGTCAAGTATGTTTTTCTTTGGTAATATGACTTTTTTCTCTAAAATCATAGCGTTTCTGGTCACCATTTTTATTAGAGACAGCATATGCATGTATCACACTTATCATGATGGGTAAAGAGTTTCATGAAGCAACAAAATGCCCTTCACTTACCTGGATAATATGCAAGCATTTGTCCTGAAGATCAATAGCAGAAATATTTTAATTATCATTTACGATAGCAACAGACTGTTAAGTTCTTAAATTTTATCACCAAATTCTACTGAGATGTTCACTGTTACAGAAACATAATACATTTTTTCAATTCATTAGTTTTGTAGTTCTGGGTTATTGTGATTCTTGTTGATTCTGTCTGGCATTCCAATGGCTTGACAACCAACATGTATGAGCTGTAGAATCTATCCATGAACAACATGTGTCCACTGTCATATTTGCCCACAACTTTTTCAGTTTGCCCCTATCCTGCAGTTTCTCGATATTCAGAATTATTGAATCAGTTTCTCCAAGAAGATAGGCTTATACCACATTTCTAACATTTGCCCCTCATACAGGGTGTCCAGGAATGAAAGGATAATCCTGCAACCGCAGATAGGTCACATCATGATCTACTATATGACAAAATGTTAAAATAACATTTTGTCATAGTCATAATGTCTCACCATTCGCGAGATTTTTTTTTTTTTTTTTTTTTTTTTTTTTTTTTTTTTTTTTTTTGTGGAAAACATATGACTTTTTTCAGTTTATTCCATGCCATTTCTACAAATTAAGACAATTTGAACCCTGTCTTTTTTAAAAAAAACAAAACAAATTACTCAAGGATGTCTATTATTTGTCTGCACACAATAGCAAAAACCTTTTTTTTTAAAACATTATCATCATTTTTTTAATACAAGTTTAAAATGCACAATGATCTCTTTAGCAGACTGAACTACCATAAAACAATCAATTTAAGAATAAAGATACCATTTAAGATTTTATAATAAGTATTTAAAAAAAAAAAAGAATATTGTTTTAGATGACTCGAATATCTTTGAGTAAATTTAAAAAACCTGGGTTCAAAAAGTATTAATTTGTAGAAATGGCATGGAACAAACCGAACAAAGTCACATGTCTTGAAAAAAATATTAATAAATCAATATCTCGAAAATGGTGAGACTTTTGCTAAATTTTTTCATATAGTAGGAAATGATGTGACCTATTGGTGGTTGCAAGATTATCCTTTCATACCTGGACACCCCGTATACTGAGGGAAAAAAACCCACTAAAACAGATGAACAGGTTGATGAAGATTATTCAATGGGTGATCTACATATATACAATGCAATTCACAAAATTGTGGGCAGCAGAGGGTGCTATGCACCGAAACTTACTCTGTGCATTACAATTCTGAATAGCAAATGGGAAGAAAGAATTCATATCTACATTAGAACAGCATTTAATTTTTCTAATCTTATCTCTATCATTGTGGTCTAAATAGGTTGGCAGACAAATTTCACATGTTTGCCAATAAATTGAAAGAAAAGTTATGTATATGTCTGCCATACAATCCCAGCCCAATCTACATTATCTATTCTGTAGCATGTTTGTAAGGTCTGTGGTAAGCAGTCATGACTCGAGCTTTTTTGTGCTTTCTATACTGTCAATCAATCCCTTGTGATACAGATCCAAAATGGCATAGCAGTAGTCATAATGTGCAGTTTTTTGTGCTCTCTCCTTTGTATGTGTGTTACAATTCTTCAAAATTTATACTATGAATTGCAACCTAGAATTAGCTCTATCTATGACTGAAGTGATGTCCAGATCCCATTGTTACACCCAAATACTTCAGAGAATCAACGATTGCAATAATTTTGTACTCCTTAATAAATAGATTATTTTTTAGTTAGGCACATTGCCTCAAAGATTTTACAGTTTAGTGTAAATTTCCAATGATAATACCATGCCAAAATTATGCCCATACCACAATGAATTTTTAAGCAATCAGTTAAATTTCTTACTTCCCTATAGATGACCGCAACATCAGTGAACAATCTTAAACTGCTATCAACAATGCCTCCAAGGATATTTTTAATTACTGAGAAGTGGTCCTATTACACTTCATCCAGGGACATCTGATGTAAAATCAAGATTGGTAGAGGCTTCTCAGTCAATGATGACATACTGCGACCTACTAGTCACAAAACCTCGTAACCACTCACAAATTTGTTCCCTTACACTACGCATTTGAATCATTACTAAAAGACACTTTGTAACACAACAGAGTGATGATGCGGATATTTGCATATAAAGGAAGTAAGTATTAGGTTAATAAGTGGGTATCAAATGTGTGATATTCAATAGATTGATATGGAATATCGTTGGGGAGTCAGTCGGGTATTGTCTACGGAAGAGTACGGACGGTGGGAGCGGGGAGTAGCCGCACGTGTATGTACCGTGTAATCAGTGTACTATTACGTAATCAGCAGATTATTATGTGAACAGTGCTGGAGTACTTTTGGTAGACTGTGTATATGGCCTAGAGTAATATGAGGTGCTATAAACTTTGTTTGGTGAACTGCTACGGAGTTGTGCCACATCGATGGTTGCATAATTAATTACTGAAGTTGGACTCACTAATTTATTTATCCTCGAAACTGCATTCTTTGGTGACAAAGTCTAATTTTCCTTGTGTCTGGTGGCTTGCTTTGGTTTATGTAACGTTCTGAAGAATAAATCTTAGTGAACTGTGGAAAATAGTTCGTGAGTGTGATTTCTCAATAGCTTTCCACATGTTCTTTTGAATGTTATACAATGAATGTATTTAATTAGTAAAGCTAACCAGACTGGCGACTGCACGGCAACCGAATCGTATAACTAGAAATAACTAGTGGTAAGAGGAAGCATTGAATATTGCGTAAAGCAACATAGCTGTACAATCGCAACGACGACCATTAATTAACCACATATAAAAATAATACGTTACATGGCTCAGCGTGTACAGGACGGTAGAGTTAAAACTGTTAATTATGGACAGTGATTAATACAAAATGTGCCAGAAATAATAAGTGGTGAAATGAAAAGTGAGTAGAGTGGGACGACAACAATCGACGATGGTGGATCTATTTCGACGTGGCGCGAGTACAACAAAGTAGTAAACAATGGGACCCAAGTTTTCAAGACCGGAACTGAGCGATGCAGTCTGTTGAGAGTCACTGTCCACGTAACAACACCACATTGAGGCGACGCAGAACTTCGGAGAGCGGCGCAGCGGAAGCGGAACAACACGGGCGGCACGACGCGGTGTCATCGCGGTTAGCAGCAGACCAGGAAGTAGCTGTGATTCGTCGAAAGGAAATAGAAATTATTTTATTTTCGCTAGTGTGAACTGACAGTAGTTGCTAGTTGAAATTTTATTTTGAAAAAAATTTTCATGGATTATTCTTTCATCTTGTATTTCACTTTCTTGTCATCCATGATGACATGTCAGCCTTGTCAACTATAAAACCGACAAGGAAATAATTTCATTTCGAGAGGTAGCCTGATTTTTCCTTTGAAATGCTTGAAGAAAATGCTTTGTAGTTAGGAAGTAGTTGGTGTTGCATGGCCTGTAGCATCTGTTTGTCTGGATTTATTTTCATTATCGTTTAATATTGTTCAGTGATTGGGAAAAATGGCTAGTGAATCAGAAGTTGGTATGTCGCGAGAAGTGGTTATGGAAAATAATGACGTGTCAGTATCGGAGATGCTACGTGTCTTCCAGAAACAAGTTGTCATGTCAATTCAGTCGCTCCAATCACATATAAATGAAAATAATATTTACCTAAGATCACAGTTAACTGAAAATAATAATTCCCTTCAGGAAGTATAGAACATCAATCATTTCCTTCAATCAAAGTTAGATGAAACTAGGGCTTCCCTTGAATTCAAATTAAATGAAAATAGTATTGCACTTGAGTCCAAATTAAATGAAAATAGTATTTCACTTGAATTGAAATTAAATAAATTAAATTAAAATAGTATTTCCCTTGAATCTAAATTAAATGAAAATAGTATTTCCCTTGAACCCAAATTAAATGAAAATAAGGAAAGTATTGAATGTCTTCGAGATTCTTTTGAATCACGACTAGGACAGTTTAGGGAAGAATTGACCCATTATAAGGAACTTTCTACCCAGCAAGTTACTGAAATATCTTCTAAATTGACCCAGTATCATTCAGATTGTGAACAGGTAACTAGCGTTTTGCACCAGAATATGGAATCCCTAAAGAAAAAAGTCGAGTTGATAGAAGATAGCCATGATGAGAGATTGGCGAAGGTGGAGAATTTAGGAGAGAACCTTAACAAGTAGTACATGGTAGTGAAAGAAGAAGTTGACCAATTAACAGTAGGCGTGGAACAATTATCATGCCAGGTGGAAAAGGTTAAGTCCTCCACTGCGGTATGGTTACAGGCACAAGAGAAGCATGCTGAAAGAAGTCTAAAGGTGCAAGTTCCAGAAGTAGTGAGGGAAGAGGTTGCCAAATGTCAAGTTATTCCAAATGTAAATGTGTTCACTGCGTGTACAGTGGAAGAGAAAGTGGACTGGGAGAACTTTTGCGACACCGGTGGGATACACCATGTTCATTTCGTAAAGAAGTTCGAAAATTTTAGACCTTTTTGTAGGACTGTGGAGAGGAAGAAGATATACATAATTAGCAAACACTTCAAAGGGGATGCCTGAATGTGGGGAGAACAGTTTTCAGATAACTGTGAGACATTTGCCGAGTTTAAGTCAGCTTTTTGGAACATTTTTGGTCCATAGACCAGCAAATTGCGGTACAGCGGAATTTAATGATGGGAAAGCCATACTCGTTGGGTAGTGGCACTCAGCAAAACTTTTTCTTGAAGTGTGTTAGCTCTTGTAAACATTTAAGTTCACCTTTCAATGAAGGAGAATATGTGCGAATGATTAGTGCACGTTTGCCCGAGTCAACACAGCTTTTATTTGTCAGCCATAATATATGTACCATTGATGAAGCGGCAAAGATGTTGGGTCAGCTGGACGAACAAGAGAAAAGTATACGCACGAAAGAATATGGGGTGAGGCCACCTACACATTTTGCGGAGAAGTCGCAATCGGAAGGGGAGAGAGACAACTCACAGCAACAACAGGAGAGCTACCATCATTTTGATAACCCGAATTGAGGCGGATACAATAACCGTGGACAGAGAGGAGGATTTGGACGTGGTCGTGGAACCGGAGGATTTGGACGTGGAACCGGAGGATTTAGTGGTGGTTATCTTCGACCAATTGGAGGCGATCGGTCACCGGAAGAGTCTGTAAATCAGGCGCAGGTAGCCGTTGTGGAGAGTGCGCTGCAGGTAAACTACTGTCTGTCACTGCTTCAGCCTCGGCGGGGACAGGAGACGATACGAGGCTACCAAAAAAAGAACCAGTGGTAGTAACGGAAATGACGAAGGGTCCTTGGATACCCAAAGAAAAAGAAATGTGTCGTGCTTTGGAAAAAATTAGTGTAAACGTGGGTTGGAATTCATATCAGCAAAGTGATCTGGTTCTATTGAAAACGAATTCTGAACTTTATAGTGTCAAGGGAGACATGGGAATGTACCAACCTTCATATGAGGGACCATTTCGAGTAGAGTGTGAGAATGAAGAGTCGATGTACTTACTAGAGTTACCTGAGAGCGGGAAAATAAAAGGTGTTTACCCAGAGAATTCCTAAATGCCATTTGAAACAGAAATGATGGACGATTCGGTGACGGATTGTGAGCAAGCATTATGTATCGGAGGAAGAAAGAACTGAAGTAATCCTGAGTGAGACGAGTTTGGCAAAGTCAATGTTGGAAGAAGATGGACCTGGGGTCGGGAAGGACAGACTAAAGAGAGAAGGAATTGATGAAGTGGCAGTTTGTCGAACAGACTATTGATTGTGAATTAATGAATCTCCATGAAGAAGTTGACCAGAAAGAAACGAGCAGTGCACAACAGCTGATTGGTCAAGACTCATATGCGTATAGCGAAGACTCACGAGAGCT